>JABXWE010064031.1:0-18753 GCA_014611495.1 Limonius californicus
GGAGAGTTGTTTATATCCTCACATGTTTCTATAGTTTTCTAGATAATTGTATCCAAATGGTGAATCGAAGTTTCGAAAATCGATTTTTTAAAGTGCGTCTATACAAAAAAAATCTAGAAATGTTAAATCGCACGATCTTGGAGACCATATGTTAAGAGTATTTCCGTTAATTACGTGATTTTCGAAAAAGTGATTAAGGAGGTTGAAAGTATGTCGCGCTGCATAGGCCCCAAATCTGTGGAGAGTTGTTTATATCCTCACATGTTTCTATAGTTTTCTAGATAATTGTATCCAAATGGTGAATCGAAGTTTCGAAAATCGATTTTTTAAAGTGCGTCTATACAAAAAAAATCTAGAAATGTTAAATCGCACGATCTTGGAGACCATATGTTAAGAGTATTTCCGTTAATTACGTGATTTTCGAAAAGTGATTAAGGAGGTTGAAAGTATGTCGCGCTGCATAGGCCCCAAATCTGTGGAGAGTTGTTTATATCCTCACATGTTTCTATAGTTTTCTAGATAATTGTATCCAAATGGTGAATCGAAGTTTCGAAAATCGATTTTTTAAAGTGCGTCTATACAAAAAAAATCTAGAAATGTTAAATCGCACGATCTTGGAGACCATATGTTAAGAGTATTTCCGTTAATTACGTGATTTTCGAAAAAGTGATTAAGGAGGTTGAAAGTATGTCGCGCTGCATAGGCCCCAAATCTGTGGAGAGTTGTTTATATCCTCACATGTTTCTATAGTTTTCTAGATAATTGTATCCAAATGGTGAATCGAAGTTTCGAACATCGATTTTTTAAAGTGCGGCTATACAAAAAAAATCTAGAAATGTTAAATAGCACGATCTTGGAGACCATATGCTAAGAGTATTTCCGTTAAGTACTGGATTTTCGAAAAAATTAAGGAGGTTCAAAGTATCTCGCGCTGCATAGGTCGTTGCACTGTCCTGTTGGAAATAACCACACCGCAACTTATTATGGTGCAACTGATTTATGGATGGGAGCAGAATTACTTCTAGAGATCATTAAAAAAATTGGTTTCACCAATCGTCTCCTACTAAGGCCTATTGTGCCGTGCCGCATTCTCATATTTTTGTAATTGACATATCCAGATAGGTCCAATCATGCCCCCTCCGAGAAGAAAGTTTTGTTAAATAAATCAATATTATTTAAGAACCAGTGACATTATTGTTGCCTTTGTACAATCTTTTGGAAGCAGTTCGTGGACGACAAGCAGTCTATATGGAAACATATGCAAATTTTGTGTAAGTTCCGTATGGAAGATTAACTTGTTGTGATAATACACGAAGTTAAGGGAGCATTGGTTATTATTTATCTTATATTTTTAACAATCTCATCAGTTCGGTTTTTATGCTTACGGGTTGCTTCTTTTCTGGCAAAATCACCGCTTTCACAAAATAGCCTTACCGAGGAGGTTAGTTGATTATAATATTCTTGATACTGAAACACAACCTTTGGAAATCGTACTTGAAATTCTCACCATTAATTTTTTTAGCAGTCAGAAAATAATACTCAACCATGAACGATTTTTGCTCTAAAGTAACAACCATTTTCAAATTAAATCAAACTTTGTTAGCCTACAACAACAAACATTGCAACAACCAGATTAAACAGATTTTGACAGGTGAATAATAGTAGATTGTTTTACAAGTTTAGAAAAGTGTCCGTTTTCCAGCAAGTGCAAATGTTTAATTAACGAGCGAGCGCAGCGAAGCGAGTCAATTAAATTTGCACGAGCATGGAAGAAACACTTTTCGAACGTGTAAAACATCCTATTTTTTCGTATACTTAATGGAAAAGAATAAATAAAAATTTAAAATTTGACATAGCATATTTTAAAATTTGTCATAAAATTTAATCAAGCAAGATACTGTGTTGCTTCCTTGATTACATATACTAAAAGTGTTGCTAACATGGTAACAAAACATTATAATGACGAGTAAATTAAAAAAAAAGTGTTGCTAAGAAGAAAAGTGTTGCTAACAAGAAAACTAACACATTTCTTTACGATTTTGTTGCTGACAAGAAAACTAACACATTTCTTTACGATTTTCTCACAATATGCTCTTTTCCATTAAGGATACGAAAAATTATTTTAATTTGACAGTTGTTTAAATTGCCTTATGTGAATAGGTCAATCACAGACATACAAAAAATAGCCTTCCCTAATTTGTAAACTGTTTGTTCACATGCAATGATCAGTTTACAATTAAAGAAAATTTCTTGCCATTAGTAGTATGCCATCCATTTTCTTGTTTCATACACGTGTTGATATTTAATTCCTCTATGGTTTGTCCATTTAATCTCAATTTGCCAGATACTTTGTTGTTGATACGTGTTATAATTGGTTGAAGGTTTACTTGTGGTTTTTTATCTGTTTTCCATTATATTTTCACGACAGTTCCTCAACAGCTGTTTTTAAGAAATGCTAAATACCTATAAGGCCTTTTCTTGTCTATTTTTTTCTCGATTATAAATGTAACGGAGTATATTCGTTCTTATATTTCCCATCATGGTCGAGAAGTAACTTGTTCTGCTTGTAGTTTCTCTTCTGCATCGTTTTTAAGACGTTTTTCTTTTATCTCGAGTATACTTTTAAATCCACTGGACATACATTGCTCTACAGTTGTCGGATGTTGTAGAAATCCTTTTTTTGTATATATGTGCTATAAAATGTTTCTCTTTTGCGGACATGAAGTATTTAAGAATACGTGGAAACAATTAGCTCTTCCATACCTCCAACATACTGGCGGATTTCCACTTTAGTAATTATTATTCTACTAGATCTCTAGTAGTAGAAGGTAAAATGGGCTTAACAAATTTAATTACTGTAGCGTATCTTCATATGTGACTGATTGAGATTATATCTATTTATAATTGATTTGTTCGCGTATCAAGAAAAATAAATTCCGTAGACCTTTAAATTATCTATACCTTGGGATTGGAAGATGTTTCCTTTAATTTTAAGTCTCTTTTGCATTGTTAGATGTGTCAGATTGCGAGTGTTTGCAAACAAGTACTTTAAACTCAACCATCAGTGACTATTTTATCTTAAGTAACATCTGTCAAGGTCGTTGCTATTGAGCTTTATATTTTGTACAATTTAACCAATTCATTGAAGCTATTGTAATTCACTGTTAACTCACAGTAAAATATGCATAGACAATGAAAGTACATTTAACGGGTATAAATAACAGGCGAACTAAAGCCATTCTCACAAACTGCTTCTTATTTTATTAATATACCAATCACCGTTATTAAATTATTATCGGTCCCGATTGCCTTATTAACATCGTTGCCAATCGTACTCCAGTGGGAATAATTTCTCTCAAGGGTCGCCTGGCCTTCTACCTTAATTACTGCCAAGAAAAGCTTATAATACTCGCACAACCGGGCAACTAATAAACCTTCGGTTTATTAAAGAAGGAAGACGAGTCATAAACTTTAATTCACAATGCGGTCAAATAAGAACGTAATGAAGAAGAATCTACAAAATCCTTGAGGCACATGGATAAACTATTTCCAGAAAAATGTAACAATGAATCAGAAGAAATCCAAAGTAATGGTTTTGGGAAACCGAGCATAACATGGATATCGTTAGTATAGACAAACAGGACTACCCTTATAAAACAAAAGTAATTAATTAAACTAAAAAAAATCTCAGCGCATAAAAAAATTATGTGAGGGTATTATTCTATGGATGTGAAAGTTGGACCACAAATAAACTATATAAAAGGGAGGTGGAGTCGGACAATAGGAAAGTTCTGAAAATTAGCTGGGCGGAAAGAAAAACGAAGGAAAAAATACTAGTAATGGAACAAAGAAAAAATAGATATACCATAGAAGAATCTACATACATATACTACGAAGGGAGGTTCTAAAAAGCTATAGTTTAAAGGAAAATATAAGGTAACCCCAAAAGGGTGTCCTCGCCTAAAATACGAGAAGTCTTCAAATTTAAACGTGAATATTTAAACTAGAACCCAACTTTTTGTAATTGCAATAATTTAATTTGTTGACATATCCGTGGCAGTTGCTTCGCTATAATATTGTTTTGACACTAACAGTTACGGTGCCATAAAGTTTGTTCATTGTAGCGCGGAACGGAACATAACAATCAAATATACTTAATACAAATGAAGGCGTAAATTCGACTGAAATTCTCACTAGATGCGAGCACAATACGGTGGTCTTTCTAAAAGTCGACTGTTTGAGTGGTCTTAATCGTTTAGAAACTTGAGAACTCGCCTAGAAAATTAGCGTGATGTAGGACAAACTGCAACTTGTGTTACTCGTGAAAATGAAGAATATGTTAAAGCCTTTATTCAGCAAGATAGTTAGTCAAAGTTTCAAAATTTACAAAATAGAAGTGTTGAAGACATAAAAAACAAGCCAAGGTATACTAAAGTGAGCGCCAGGTGGATTCCGCGTTTGTTAAAAAACCATAAGTTGAGTAGTTTGCAATGCTCGCCCTCATACCGCTGTAAGAACAATTGAGACCATAAACAAACTTTGATAAGACCTTCTTCCGCGTGCAGCATACAGTCCTGATCGTTATGTGATTTGTTTGGCCTACTAAAACAAATCTAACCGGGAAAGGTTTCAATCAAATAACCACGCTAAAGAAGTTGTTCGAGGATGGCTGCACATACAACCCAAAGACTTCTTCCAGGAAGGTATTAAAACACTTCCAGGTTAGCGGCGCAAGTACTTCGCCAGGCAGGGGACTACATCGAAAAGTAATACAGTTATCATTGTTATAGTATTGCAATACCCTTTTCATAGATGAATTTCTGTATTAAATTTGAACACTCCTTCCATATAAACCAAATTATCGAACATGTAAAATACAGATATGATAAATTAAAAGAAAGCTTCTAAACCCGTTGAAACACTGATAACAGAGGAGGCATGTTTGTTACTTCTTAATTTTATTATTCAAGGTCACTTTTGTTTCTTCCACTAAGGACAAAATCTCTTGTCTTGGTTGTAATAAAGTCAGTACAATTTAATTAAATTGCAACAGACAACAGTTTTAATTTGCTCAGACATCTACGATCATATCGACTTCGATTTTCAGTTTAGAAGCAAAAATTGTTAACGTTCCTAAAATAATAAAACAGTATAACTGAACCCATTCAAAATTATGAAGTTAAGAAGACATATATTGTGTAAAGCGTTTGAAGGACTTTGTTTAAATGTTTCAGAATGGTGAAGGCCGACAACGGCTTTATTAATTATTATTATGTTGTATTTACTGATTCGTGGAATTTTGCTGTTTGTGTATTTTCTCCATAATTATCTACATACTCGGCTTGAAATATCTTAAGATGTATTCATTCTCAATGCAGCGTGAAATGCTTTCCGCCATACCGTATTTTAATACATACACCAATTTAATACTCGATAGAGATTGATTTCGAAATACGTGCCCTAAATTCATGCGTGAAAAGAACATCTTCAAATACTGTCTTACAAATGTAGAGGGTGTATAAGTATCCAGGGCGGGTTTGGTGTTTTGTTTATATATTCGAAACGGTTTCACAGTTTAATGTAAATCAATGTTTTTCTGGAGATCGTGATTATATATTGGAATTGGAAATTCTAGATTTTTAATTTTTGTGTTGATATATATGGGTCACTTTTGAATTTATGTTCTTGTTAGTACGAGGTCTGTTCAATTGAAACCCATCTTTGCATAAAAAAATGTATTTTACAATTTAATTACAAATAATTATCGTCACAGTTAAGTCACCTATCCCATTGTTGCAGAGATAAGCCCATTCGCAAGCATTTTTGTTCATTAGACAAGAGAAGAGGGAATCCATTGCGAACAAGCTTTGCTGTAACCCAGATTACGAACAATACTATGGACAGGTCTTACATTAGCACCAACAATTTCTGAAATTTCTCTAATTGAAACTCGACGATTTACTCTAATAAGGCTTTCCACACGTGCCATATTGTTTTATCTTAATGCAGTACAGCGTACACCTGGTCGCGGATCATCCGTGGTCCCCTCTCCATTTCTTAAATTTTCGGCACCATTCCTTCACAGTTGGGTACGCAATACATGCATTTCCATACTCTGCTTGTATTCGGATGTGAATCTGCAATAGCTACACACCCTCAGCGTGTAAAAGTTGTACGACAGCACGCTGATCAATCTTGGACGAAGTTTTAAAAGTCAGAATCAAATTCAAACTCCAGAAACTTATTAATGTGTTGCTTACAAACACTACTAACATTAACAAACGTCATTTGAGGTATGGCATTTGTTTTCAAAGCCCATCAAAGATGGGTTTCCGTTGAACAAGCCGCGTAGGTTTGCTATAATTAACAACACCCGTCAAATATTATCTCTATCTTAATTCAAACCATGGTCTAATAATAACCTATCATTTGGAACAATGTCATTGTCAAAAATGTTCTCCACCCACAAAAGTACAATTATTTAAAGAAACTAAAAATACAGATTCAAATTTTCAATTATTATTACTTCAATTATTCCGAAAAGAGTTGTTATTTACAAAAATAAGGGATACGATTGTGTATATATTTGGCAAACTTTACGTAGCGTTACGGGCCAAACAAGCGTTTTCATCGACCAGCAACAGGAAGGACGGAGAAGGCCTTCCGCTAAATACAGGGGAGTAGGGGTGGTTCCCGAGAAACGTTTACGGGAAGGAAATAGTACCTAGTTGTGTACAGAGTAAGTCAAAATTAGCGGGCGCTGTCTTCCAAATCCCAGGCCGAGAAGCCAGCAGCTTACTGGAATCGGACTTACCTTTACCGTGTCTCTTCCTGTATATAAAGCTTACAAGGTTCATGCACAAAACAATAAAAATACACAGAAATAAAGAATATAGTGAATTTTAAGACAAATATAGCTCTATTGTTTGAAATTGGTGCCACATAATACGAAAACAAAGATTACATGGTAATGATTATGGTTTATTACAAGGGTAGTTGGAAGGTTCGAACACGAAAGGCTTGCCGCCCCTGGCTTGCGGTATTTACTTTCCTAACAACCGATCTACGCAGCCAGTGTCGTTCGAGATTACAAAAATTACAATTTATAATTGCACTTTACAATTAACAAAAAATGACAACTGGCGACTGAAGGAAGCTTTACGTTGCATAAAAAGAAAAGGTTTAGCACTTTAGTCCAATAAAATGAAACCCGGAATAAGTTTTCAAAACATAATTAACAATATGTCCTACATTAGTTTTTTTCGGTAGAGAGTAGAGAGAGAGGCACAACTGGGGTGTTTCTAGGTTCTTCAAAAAGTAGAAAAAATTCCCAGGCACGCCCCTGAAAGCGACTGGATCACGATGGAGACAACGCTACGGGCCAAGATTTTCTTTGACAAAGGAAAAGAAAGACGGGACCTTCAGATGCCAAAATCTCCGCCGCTGTACGGGATGATCATTTGCAACGGCTCCAAGGAGACTGTCACGGGGTTGAAGGCTTCTAATCCGACACAAGTCAAGAGAACAATTTCACTGAATTGTCTTTACAAAACGCTGACACTCTAATATCTTTAATTTGACACAAGTCGATGATTCCTTTACCTAAGGCAATAAACGATACGATATATTCATTTAGCAGAAGGCTGCCAACAACTCCGTTTCCAAAAACCACGTGCGTTCACTCCCAGAAGCTGACGGTCACTTTTTTTATCTTGTCTTGACGCAGAGATGATAACGAGCAACCGAGTCGAGCGAAGGTAAATCTACTGAATAAAGAACGAATGGGAACTTTCAGAGGCTTTGCAAAAGTGGTTTCTCATAACTTAATCTTTGGAAATAATAAAATAGTAATTGACTTTAGAACGTCAATTAAAACCAAACTTTAATTCTTAGGAAGCGGCAAAATCAAACTAACATAACAGAAGTTGTGGAAAATAATAATAGATTTACCCAGTATCTTACTTTGTTCTACAAATCTGTACAGTATGACGGTATTTCAGGAAGATACTGTGTATTGCATTGCTGAAAGGCAACTTATGTAGTTACTTGATTTGGCAAATGCATTCAATTTTAAAGCTTTATTTGAAAGGTCGATATATTTTCTCTATTAACTTTTAATTGTTAAGCTTATGATCACAGAATAGGAATTGGAGGGCGTAGTGTACCTATGAACAACACGTTTAAGTAGATCTTTCTGAGTTATTACAAAATGCCCTTCATAATTGTTATTGATAACCAATTGCGCTTATGATATAGAAAGAACACAAATCATAAATTTTCGGAATATATCTTTTAAGGTCAGAGCGTTTGAAGGAAGAGAATTTAAGTTAGTTACTACATAGGTCACTGGTGACTTAGATCTTACTAACAGAATGGTGGTATATCGGTCATCCATGACTTCTATTTTTCTAGGTAAGTGGGACGCAACAAGTTACTAGTGAGCTGAACCTGAGTATGGACCGTATAGGTTATTGGCGACCTATGGCTTTGTTTATTTGTCATTTTCCTACGGAAAAACTAGAAACTTTTGCAGTGCAAACGGGAAACAAACATATTTGGATGCGATACATTTTAATAATAATTCTTATACAGGGAGTAAAATACATTCCAACTTTAGTTTCACGCTAGAATACCAACAGTGAGTAGTGTTAATTTAATAGTAGCTAGGACGTATCCAATATTTATGAGGCTCTACGCCCTATGAAGGAGTTTGGCCTGCAAGGCGGCAGGTCAGAGCTCCTGTCTCCTTGTTCTCACAACCGGTTGACCCGTACCAAATTAATGATACGTGGTGATGTGGTGAGCATCACATTATAGACAAGCACATTATTACCCCTTGTTTATACGAACGCAGGTACCGAATTACTGAAAGCTACTGGATAGACCGCCTACCGGGCATCGAGTCGGGGGGTTTGAACTCCCGACCTTCCGCGTCGGAGCTCAGTGCTCTAACTACTGGACCCCACTAGTGCATACCCAGGAAGTATACAGATCCTTATTTGTTTTGTATGAACACTATTGACAGAGTTATTTGACATCAGTTACGCGATTTAATCACAAAACTATACATGTATTAATAATACGTTTAAAATGTATTTCTAGTACTAATACACAATGGCTTTTGGGAACGGAATCTGAAATTGCACCATGGCAACGAAAGCCTTAACAATAGAAAAATAACATTCAGTCATAGAAGATGTAGTATTTTATGGGAAATATTTCCTCCAAGTTTGTTTATTGAACTCATAAACTTCCAAGTTATAGAAGTGTTCTCTAATACAACATTTAATTGGAATTATCCTTTCGCAAACACAACTTTAACATTCCGAAGCCATATCTCCTCTCGCTAATCCTATTTATTGGTGACGCAGCAAAAACTGAGAGAGCTTTTATGGGGTGCAAGATTAAGCGCTAATTACCTTATTCTTTAAAACCGTCGTATCAAAAGTCGATCCTATTATGGAGTTCGAGTTTCGCGACACTTTGGGGTCGCCGTCTTTCATTATAAGTCGATTGAGTTATTAGCCCTATTATATATTAATACCTTGAGTGCTTCCTTCTGATGCTATTTGTGTAAAATGAATTGGGAGAAAATAAAACCTATTACCGGCCTGCCTTGCGGATGCGGCCCAAGTTTTATATTAACCGCGCAATAAAAAGGCGTCTGTAATTTATATCGATGGGATCAAAGGGAAACTCAAATTTGGTTAATGCACTCGAGCGATATCTAAATTATTCTGCGGAATTATTTTTATTTTTGTGTTTGAAAAATCTATCCTTTCGAAATATATTAAGTAGATTAAGTCTGCTAGAAGGTTCCTTCGTATAAAAATAAACCCTACCATTTACGATAAAAAATAACTTTGACTAAAACCCAATAACGGGAAAGAAGCGAAGAAATGATTGCTTTGACAAAACTCATTTCCCCGCACCTTCACGCTACTTTAGAGAGAAGTAACTTCCAGAATTTTCGTGTTAAATCCGGATTTTCCTTTTCCTCAACAGATGTATTTTGCTCGAATTACAGAAAAGGATGGACTTTTTGCACAGCAGAAATCAAAATCGCTACCCGACGGGGTCAATCCCACAAAAGTATTACAAATCGAATCGAATTTTCGCATTCAATATATTTCCGATGATAGCTTTTAATATTAAATATAAATCAACCTTAAGGCTTTTCGACCAGGGAAAATACGAAATACGGCGGCACCTGCTTCCCTCTTGCCCTTTGTTACCCCCGGCTTAACCCGAAAACATTATGGCGCGGCCTAAATTGATATAACTTATTCGAAATTACGTTTTTAATAAATAATAAATTCGGTTTCGCGTCGAAAACGGATTTCAGTAAAGGGCTCGACATTTCGTCGACTGCTTTTCATGTTTTATTTGGGGACTTTATCTTTGCCTTTTTATTTGTGCGTGCGGTCTGCTTATAATTGTGTTTGCTCTTTACGACGAATTCGGGCTGAATATAAATTTTGTGGCCCCACGCGTAAACTCTAATCTTTAAATTCATATTTGTAATGCCACTAAGCCGATTTTTAGCTCTGATTTTTTTTTCCTAATGCGCTTGTTCATATGAACCTATTTTAAGGGAATAATGCAGAATTATTTGTGATTTTTAAACTACGTAGTTCTTTGATATTATATTTATTAAAATGGTCGATTCGCCTATTGATAACACGAGAAGTTTACGTTACAAATTGGAGTTCGAGTTTGTTATATGTAAGAAATTACATTTTCAGACATGTATAGCAGAACATGTCTGGATAACATACGACAGCAACCCAATTAATTCAAAACAAACAAGCCACTGGAAAAAGAATTACGCTTGGGGCTGGTCTTTCAACGTACCGATAGAGTTCTAAAGAAGTTAACAGTCAAATTTATCCTCATTGTTACGGTATTTTCTGCCTTTCAATCGTCCGATAGTCCACGGCACAGGTTAGTTTATGTATTCCATAGGATCAAACTTATGGGATAGTAGAAGCAGCCGACAGTACTATATCGGCAGGATAGGGCAGCTACGCGTGTGTTCGAGGCGATTCGAAACATTTCGAACGGACGTAAACGTAAATAAAGTGTTTATAAATTGAATACTATTTTTCTGGTGTAGTAACAAATAAATAAATAAATTTTACAAATTGAAAAAGCAAAACTTTTTAGTTTTGTAAATCCAGATCTCAGACTTATCATCGTAATTTTTCATTTTTCGGATGAATTAAATTCTTCCAAAGATTTAAATTAAAGAAAACTACTGTTCAAACATTACTGAAAAATATTCAAATACGTTACATCAAATAATAAAGTACAGTTATGTAGACGAAATTGTTAATATTTCATAAACCATTGTGTCCCACCCATGGAGCAGTTGCTTTTACGTAATCTTGAGATTTTATGCAAGCGGTTCATTATATTATATTACCGCAGGTAGAATTAGTGGCGTTAGTAAAGCTACCGCAGAAAATATGATTGTAATGGTTACACATACAATTGCAAATTTAAATCCCATGTTTTGTTACCAACTACGGCAAGTGACGTCGAGTGACGTCCTTCACAGCCTCTGGGCGATTAATAAACAAACTGTAGTTATCTTTGTTTAACTCATTGCTTTTAAGATAATGCTTTCCTTTCCGCACATCATTGTACGAAACTTACCCCACATTCTTTGGGCCCAGTGGTAGTTAACCAGTAAGAAACTGGCCGAAACCTAACCAGTACGATAAGTCGTATTGAAAGATGTAAGAATGCTGTCGGGTACATTTATCCTATGGGTTAGTTTATAACACCTGACAACTATCGGACTATTATCGCAACATTGAAAGACGGCCTTTAGTGTTTATAGATCTGGCAAAGGTTTCCGCCAATACAAAAACTGTGAGAGATACTAACCAAAAGTTTAGATACTACCCTGGTTAAACCCGTGAAGAGCTCGTATGATGGACAGGTGTCCAGAATCAATAGTAAACCGGACAAAATTAAGAGAGTGAGAAAGGCACTTAGACAAGGTTGTCCGTTATCACCGACCTGACCTGATTTACATTATATGTAGAAGAAGCTCCGCTAATTTGGAAAAAAAGTGTAATGGAATGGGAATGCCAATACGTGAGGAAACCATATTTACCCTGCAATTTCCGGATGATCGAGCATTAATAGCACAAGAAAAAGACGATACCGAATATATGACCAGGAAGGTACAGGAAGAATATTTAAAATGAGACCTAACTCTAAATATCGACAAAAAAAATATTTGTCACTAGAAATATAGAGTGATGGGTTACTATTGGACACAGGTGAGACAATAGAGAAATGCGAAGAATACACACCTTGGAGTAAGTATAGCAAGCAAAAGAGTGGATGAAAGTGAAATAAATGCAAGAGTAAAGAATAGTAGAACAGTAATTGAAGCTCTAAATACTGTATTGTGAATCAAGAATTGAAAAAATAAGAAGCGCAACAATAAACGATATGGTGGATGTAGAAGTCGAGAGAAGACGATTAATATGATTCGGTCAAGTCAAAAGCATGGAGGTAGCGAGAATACCAAAAAAACAACAGGCAGAAGAAAGTGGAGTAGACCGAGGAAGCGTTGGTACAAAGGTATAGTAGAAAATCAATCAAATCAATGAAGAAAAGGAATCAAGGAATATGCTGTAAGGAGATTGGCCGAACCGAACCTATTGTAGAAATCTTCTGGGTACTCGAAGGGACCATCACCTTCTATAATACGGGAGCGAGAGATAGTGGGGGAGAGTGAGAGGGGGGCAGAGCGGGGGAGAGAGAGAGAGAGAGTTTAGTCGTAATTATTAAGTAGCTGAACAAGTAGGCTGCACTCCACACTTTCTTTAGCAGCTTCTCTAAAAAATATCCACTAAGCTGAGTGAAAATCATCGATATGCACCTTCCTAATAAATTGATTTTTTAGAAAGGAATATCTTACAATTTTACACATTCTCCTGATTGTTCTCTCCTAATTCCTTTTGTGGAATTCCGTGTTATTTTACCTTTCTCCACTAATTTCGATACGATCGATACTTTCACTGCTAAGCAGTGTAATTTTAAAAGATGAAATCAAATCGTTGTCAGTTATTGAAAAGTTTTTATAATTTATAGTTTATGAATATAATATTTAACCACGTACAATTTTAATTATTAACTAACTGAACCCGCGGGCTACACTTCAGATTTTTTAAGTAGATAAAAAAGTAATAAGATGTGTCGAAACCTTAAATGTATATTTAACAAAAAAAATGTTTATTTGTCGCGGTAATTTGATTTTTTATAATAAAATATTCAAAATAGTATCGTTTCCATGAATTATTCTGATTTCTCTATCCTGGTTTTAATGAAACTCCCTGTATTTTAACTTCTTCCATTCAATAGATTGTTTTTGTTTATTAATTTTAGCTTACTGCTAACTGCTTACTGTATAAGCACACTAAGGTTGTACACAGTTGTGGCAAAGAGATTAGTTTACTACAACATTTTCTAATTATTTGTTTGAATTACCCACTGTTTAATAATAGCACATCTTGAGGTAGTCGTAGTTTTAGTCGAGTTCGATAAGTCTTTCTGTCTATGTTGAAGTGTACAGAGCCAGGCCACCGTCTGATGTTGCGAAAGATTTTTTTCGCAATAGTTACTTGTATGAAGTCTTCTATAGTTTGAATGTTTAACTCTCTTGATGTAGTTGTTCGTTCCTTATATGCCATTTGGCGTTGGTTGCAATTCGTAGCACTTTGAATTATCATCAGGTGGGTTTTGCTAGCTGCCGTCCGCACAACACAGATTCGTAATTTTAGTGCAAAATCTAAAATTTCACTTCTTGTATACTAGAAAGCGTATTTGAAAGAAATGTTCTTAACGTGGTAATAAAACAATTATTCTTAGTGAGCTAGGGAATAAATTTGGTCAAACTTTCCCTTCTTTAGCTTGCGAAAGTGACAGAATACTCCTCGAGTGGGAATTTTTCTGAAAACGGTGTGAGAAATAATTTCCCATTTTAAGTCTATTTTAGGGCATAAAACTACGCAAGCATGGAAATAACTTTCAACGGGTTTGTAATAGCGGTATAACATTATTTTTGTTCACAAATTGTATAAAATACAGGATAATTGTAGAAATTTTTACCCTATTGTTCGAACTTACAATTGTTTTCATTATAAGTAAGTCTTGCAGTGTTTTGTATTGAATCACCTTCACTAATTTTAGCAGCTTCCAGTATTTACTAATAGTTAATATTATTTTGCATATTTTCTGAAACAAAAATTGCATGTCAGTTTGCAGTTAAAACTTGTTGCATTTAACATAAAGATTAATTCTATTAAAATGTGGTACGTTGGAAAGGGCTACTCTAATCTATGGCACTGTAAATTCTGTCATTTGATAATGGTTCGTAGAAATTTCGTGTTTGATGGTTCTTAAAGTTAATTGTCCATCTGCTAGCACATTTTGCCATAGTCTGATGTAAATGATTAGAGGAGTTCGATGATTTCAAATTTTCACAATAATGTTTTTATAATTATCTCTAATTATTTATTAAAAATGTGTGACTGTTAGTCATGGTACAGAGGAAAATGGTGGGGTTGGCTTTGTCTCTAGCGGTTTCTACATTCAAAAAGAATTATTTAAGGAAGCTAATACAGCATGATATATGAATTTAATAATATTTCTAATTTTCAATACCTTTTACAATAAATTCGTTGAAGTCCCAATGGCTCATAGTACGATAGATTGAATAAATATAATAAAAACCAATGTCGATTCCCACAAAATTTAGTAACTGAACTTATGCAATTGTAATTAACGTTTTCGGGTTAGCTACAACCCATCTTCAGACTAAAAACATATAAAACACAAACTTACACTTTCAAATAGAAACATTAAAAATTGTTTAAATAAACTTACCCAAAACAATATTAGCACAAAGTACTTAAAAAATTAACATCACAGGTGGTATCCGAAAACTTTACGGAGCATGCTACGTTAAATTAACCAAACATTCTAACAAACCAATACCGTGACGCCGGTGGGTCAAAATAAATAAAAATAATTCCGTGGAACGTCAGAATAACATGTTAAAATTCATATTTGAATTTAAATTTGAGATAACCCCAAATAAGGGGTGACATGAAAACAGATTTAAATTAATTAAACAACCTCGTGAACCATGTCAAAGAAACAGACAAAAGACTACGCTATCTATATGTCGAAGTATGAAACATAGCAACAAAACTATAGCTATCCAAATAAAAGCTAAGAAATTTAACTGTTAAATACAAAATAAACCACAATAAACTAAGATATCATTATTAGAACAAAATATTGAAAGTATATGGGAGATTATTAAAAGTAATATCGTTCAAAACATAACCAGGTTGGTCTTTGTATTTTTTAACGGCTTTCGAGATTTCCATCATTTCTAACAAATTCAGTCTTAAACATTTCTCGCAAAAATGTAAAATTTGAATGTCCATGTTCATATTCGTATTATGATCCTCACAAATACTATGAGCTGCAAAAGCAGATTTAAAATTAATATTAGGGTCTACGTTAATTAAATTATTTTTAATCATATTTTTGTGTTCCTTAACCCTCACATTTATGGATCTACCTGTTTGACCAAAATAAAACTATTACAATTAATTTTATATATCCCAGATTTCGAGAGAGGATCGATCTGGTCCTTATTATGAACTAACAGATTTTTTAGATTAAGAGGAACTGAAAGAGCAATTTTTATATGAAAATGTTTAAAAATGTTGTTCAATTTTAAAGCTACAGGGCCAAAAAAGGGTAAAGAGTAGTATTTAATCTGAGGGTCTTTTTTAGTGAGAACTAAATTGGTGGATTGTTTAATACTGAACGCCCCTTTTACCTTCATAAATAAATTGTTAATTAAATCAGACGGATAACCATTCTTGTAACCAATGTAATGTATAATGTTGAGTTCGTTGTTGAAATCATCATCGTCTAACGGAAAAGAAAATAGGGGGTGAAAAAGAAACCTAAAAGAAGCTAATTTGTGACAAATGGGGTGAAAAGAATCAAAAGGGATAGCGTGATCTGTGGTGGTAGGTTTTCTGTGTATCTTAAATTTCAGTTTGTTATTATATTGTGACACAAAAATATCCAGGAAGGGTAAGCAATTATTATTTTCAATTTCTACCGTGAATTTGATGTTATGATGTAAACCTTTTAAAATTTCCAAATATTGGTTGAGGTTATCCTTAGAACCCTTAAGAATAACAAAGATGTCGTCAACATAATGTCTCCAAAGGGCGAAATGTTGTATTAAAAAAGGATGTTTTAATTTCTAGGTAATTCATAAATATATCTGCCATTAAGGGGGACAGACAAGAACCCATGGGAAGACCTGCAATTTGAGTGAACATTTTATTATTAAAAGAGAAAAAGTCTTGTTGGAAACACAGTTTTAGCAGATTTAAGAGCACAGTAACCTGAATATCAGAAAGTTCGGATTTATTTAAGAAATTGGAAATAATGTCAAAACATTCCGTTTTAGGAACACTTGGGAACAGATTAGAAACATCAAAAGAGACCAAGGTGAACTTAGGGGGTAAATCAAATTTAGTAAGAGTGGAGATGAGTTCTTGAGAGTTCTTTATGGAATAATTCTCTTGAAAAGTAATGTATTTGGGTAAGATGTAATTTAAAAAAGAAGTGATCTTATAGACAGGGTGTTTCAGTTTTAATCTTGAATACTTTGGGAATAGTACATTCTGTAACGAGGTTGGAATGGAAATTCGATGCGACTGGAATCTGCCGAACGCGAGCCGAAGGCGAGCGTGAGGAACCACGAGCATCGAATTTCCATTCCCAACCGAGTAGCAGACTATACTTTCTCCACGACCACAAGATATGTACTAAATACAATAAAATTAATAAGATTCGGAACAAATATTTACAAATAAATTGCAAAATTATGACGTTTCAAGTCAATTGTTAGTCATGGATTCTTAGACTAACTGTTTTTTTATGTTATACTGTAAGCTGGTAAGTGTTATAGAATATTTCTTCCATAACAAGGGTTAGAATGTTAACTTTCTATTATCAAAATTGATTTCAGAATTGTGAAATTCCGTAGTGGCCGTAGAGAATAGTATATACTGTAACGAGCTTGAAATGGAAATTCGATGCGAGTGGAATCTTCCGAACGCGAGCCGAAGGCGAGCGTGAGGAACCACGAGCATCGGATTTCCACTCCAACCGAGTAGCAGACTATACTTTCTCCACGACCACAAGATATGTACTAAATACAATAAAATTAATAAGATTCGGAACAAATATTTACAAATAAATTGCAAAATTATGACGTTTCAAGTCAATTGTTAGTCATGGATTCTTAGACTAACTGTTTTTTTATGTTATACTGTAAGCTGGTAAGTGTTATAGAATATTTCTTCCATAACAAGGGTTAGAATGTTAACTTTCTATTATCAAAATTGATTTCAGAATTGTGAAATTCCGTAGTGGCCGTAGAGAATAGTATATACTGTAACGAGCTTGAAATGGAAATTCGATGCGAGTGGAATCTTCCGAACGCGAGCCGAAGGCGAGCGTGAGGAACCACGAGCATCGGATTTCCACTCCAACCGAGTAGCAGACTATACTTTCTCCACGACCACAAGATATGTAATAAATACAATAAAATTAATAAAATTCCGAACAAATATTTACAAAGAAATTGCAAAATTATGACGTTTCAAGTCAATTGTTAGTCATGGATCCCTAGACTAACTGTTTTTTTTGTTATACTGTTACGGAATATTCATTCCTAGTGATGGAATGAAATACATGCAAAATGCCGGTAAGTGTTTTAGAATATTTCTTCCATAACAAGGGTTAGAATGTTAACTTTCTATTATCAAAATTGATTTCAGAGTTATGAAATTCCGTAGTGGTCGTGGAGAAAATACTTTCCTGGTCATTCTGATTCGGAAAAATATGACATATATGTCTCTTACTATGCTTACTAAGAACATGTACGCCACTGGGTTTTTTCAATTTGTTTTCTCTCTTTCCAAAATCCCCATTTAATTTGGAATAGGACCCAATTATACAGATCTTAGATTAAAGGCTTAGTTTTAGTTCGGTTTTCAAAGGCATGCAAACCATGGAACAAAAATTATTTTGAATTGGTCATGGAAATATTAAAGTAATTGTTTGAATGTCATTTGTACCTGTGAATCAGTTCGGGTACTTTAGTTGTTGAAGTTGTGATATTATTAAAAGAAAAAATGCTAAGATATTTTTGCAGTACTGAGTATGCGGACATACAATTTGTCCATGGATTCTGCAATGGAAGATTTCATGCAGCAGTACAGGAATATCGACACCGTTTTCCAGAAATTAGAGATCTAATGCGCAAGTTTTTGTAGATACGCATCGTCGACTCTATGATTCTGGATTGAGGAAAGCTGGTGAACAAAATCTAGTCCAAAATTGGAATAACAAGGTTAATAACAGAATTCTCTTCTTTAATGCGGACAGAGACTTGCGTATCATACGGGTAGCTAGAAGTCTTAACATGCCACAATCAAGATTTTTCGAACTTTGAAAAAAGGCCACCGAAAAGCCTTAGATCTACAACATTTTCTTTCTTTTAAACATTCACACTACACCCCCCTGGAACCGCTTTCGCATTACTACAGGGAAGGTTCCTTACATACTAGTCATTCTTGTAAAATG
Organism: Limonius californicus; assembly: GCA_014611495.1. NCBI lineage: Eukaryota > Metazoa > Arthropoda > Insecta > Coleoptera > Elateridae > Limonius > Limonius californicus. The sequence continues at coordinate 18,712 of JABXWE010064031.1, forward strand.
CACCCTAAACTTAACCAAGTGAAATACAGTCGTCGCCTCAGT
>JABXWE010064032.1:0-11324 GCA_014611495.1 Limonius californicus
TTTTCCTGTGGCGCCCTCTACGAAGCTTGGAAGTTTGAAACTTCAAACTCCTTTAATTAATAAACGAAAAAAGATAGGAAGCTGGGGTTTTCACTGAATCGCTCAGTGCGTAATGGAGCATATGAATATGCAAAGAAATATTACACTCGTGGATTTATGTAAGCGCACCGGCCCCCTCCCCCCTCTTTTTTAGAAAAATATTTTTTTTATTCTAACGGTTGTTATTTTTTTGCGTCAAAGAATCTTTTTCCGCGAAAATAAAAAAATCGATTTTTTATGCCCTACAAAATATAATTTCCAGGGACTTAGAAAATTTTACCTCGGTAGCAATAGCGATCGGTACTAGTTAGACCGCGCGACGGCCTAGCGGTACGAACAGCCCCGCGCACTTTGGTTCAGAACCATTGCCATACTGTCGCGCTACATTCATTTCTTTAACCGGTATTACAACAACAAGTTATAAATTATTTATCAAAATTTTGTATTTAATACTTAATTTGATATTTAAAAAATAAAAGTAGCATCTGTAAACATAATCCTTCTTTTGCGTACTTGTTTCGAATGCGCTTTTCAACTTGGGGAGCAGGAAATTAAACAATTCCACAAATGCATGTATTTTTCCTATTGAAAGTATTCAAAGTCAGCGCCCTGTATATGCTAAGCTTTAAAAATGTCGACATGTGAGGTATTGTTCGCCGTAAAAAGAAAACTAAACCTCGTTGAATTTTTATATATAAACTTAAATAGCGAGTTCTGTTTGAAATATCCGTTTTGGGTCTCTAGGAATCCAAAAAAGTGGTTTTTAAAAAATGTCTGTCTGTTATAAAATCACATCACAGCAAACTCAATTTGCAGTCACAATATCACGTATATAGTAGAGAATGAAGTATGCCTGGTTGCATATTAAAAGGAAATTAAGGGGCACCGCAGATATTTGGCGGGACTTCTTACAAGCCTTGTAAGTCTATTCGTTACGAGGCAAGGTTTTAGGCTAGCGCTTGAACAACCGTTTTGAGGAAAATAACTCTACTGTTGAATAAAGATGATATGAACAGTTTCCAGTATGGGAAAGTCCAGGGAGGCAGTCGCGTCCACTTTTTTACTATGTGGTTTTATTTGTAGTTAATGAAAGCCCAACGTTTCCATTTTAATAATATTAATCAAATCAAATTACATTTATATTTTGTAATTTATCATTATTTGACACACCTTTCGCAACCGTTTGTATGATGCTGCAAATTAAACGTTTTTTTAAATCGTGCCTCAAGCATTGATCAATACCATTAAGTGTTTTAGGTTGCGAATGTGTTTATTGGCGGTACTTCGTTAAACTTATAACAATTATTGTAATACAAATAATTAATTGCCGTATCTTTAAAAACGGATTATACAGGGTGTTTCTAAATTTGTGTGAAAAACTTTAATCTCATATAGCTGATGGTTATTTAATCCTTAAATTAGCTAGTAATATTTTTTAAAATTCGGCACCGTAACGGGGATATGGCGTTTCAAATGTTTTTATATCAATTCACTAAATTTCATATTCTGTAAACTATCAATTTGAATGAACATGTCTTTGTCATTGGTACTTTAAAGGTAGAAAATATTATAACAATTTTATTATGTCCTATTTAAGTCAAGGATGTATCAGAAACGCTTTAATAACAGTTTAAAACTTATTACTGACAAATCGCTTGGAAATATCGTTTTAAAAACAAGATGTGCCGGCTGGGTTACTGTTACTACATTGTTGCCTTTTTCTTGTTTTATTATTACAAATGCGTTCGTTACTTTATGTGTAATAATTTCTAATCACAGGTGGTAGATGTATTAGTTCTAATAATTTGCTAAAAATATGATCTCTTTATCTATCTAAATTTGAAGTTTTAAAACGTATTTAAAAGTTAAAAGGTATGAAAAGGTTTTGCCTTATACACATAAGTTTTCTCTATGATTCCTTTTTAAGCAGCACCTTCATTAAAAATAATTTGCCTACTATTTCAATCTATTTGGACCATGTTTAGTGATTTCAGGCATCAGAATCAGAATCAAAATCAGAAATCTTTTTCATTACAGACTTCGGTTGGGGCTTCACATGTAAATTTTTATGTGACCAAATTTGAATTTTGCAATGCTACCCAAGGGCTAATAAAATTTCATGGCAATATAACCCCCGAAACTAGTGGACAGTTTCTCAGCTATGATATGTATTCGCCAGTTGAGTGGGGTGACAATTTAGGGGTAAGTTATTAAAACAGAGCGAATGTAAGTTAAACAACAAGATTTAGGTACACTGCCGGATAGATACCAAAGTCATGGAGAACAACTTCCTAGATCCTGTCCAATACGATCGGTAAAATAATTTTTTTTTTATTTATTGGTGATGATGTTATTTACAGAAATATTTTCTCAGGGAAGATACTATGTACATCATCTAAAATTGAATTTTAGCAAACTGACGTTGCAAACCTTCCCATTTGGAGGACTAAGATTCATCATGAGAGCTATTGACCACAAAAATCCTAACAGCCACATGTTGTGTTTGTTAATAGAAGTGGAAAATGTATTGAATTGAACAGTCAATTTAAATTATGCAATACAATTTTTAGTTTTTAGTTATAATGTATTTGTTGTAAATTGTATGTGGTGAATATAAAATGATAATACAAGATTACTTTATTCATTAATCCTACACTGTACTTCCTAGAGGTTGCACATTGTAAGAAAGTAAATTGAGGGCTTTTTAGATTTACCCGTAAAAGCAAACTGTTTATTTAGAAACATAACTACAGTGAAAAAGTTCTGCGTCACTTAAGCATTTGAAGAAAACTTGTATTAAAATGATATTTTTCAAATTTGTTTTGGCCAATTAATGTAGATACCCACGCAAATATTCAAACGCTGTAGTACAGCACAGCTAATAAATCAAATTTGTACTTGTCGACAAAGAACAACTTGAAATAAAACATTTACTCAAAATTACTTGGATTTTATTATTGTAATTTAAGTTACAACCTGCGATAACCCTTAATATACTGATTAATATTAGAATCGTTTAAAATTTCATCGGCGTTTTGTTCTTGATGTTGATGTTTGCATGTATTTGGCTTAAAATTTACCGGTTTGTCCTTGGAGACGGTTCTTACCGTGTATGAGCAAGGTATATTCAAGATATGGTAAAGAATATTTAACAGCAATTTGTTTTAACAAAATTATATGCTTATTTTAGTACACAAACACTAAACTTATGGGAACGCCTTATTACGAAAACTTTTTGTTAGTAAGAGGTTCTGATTCTGATTCTGGTTCTGATAACATTTGAAACGCCATCTCCGTTACGGAGCCGAATTTTAAAAAATATTACTAGGTAATTTAAGAATTAAATAACATCAGCTATACGTGGTTAAAGTTTTTCGCACAAATTTAGAATTGCCCTGTATAATCCGTTTTTAGAGTCACGTCAATTAATTATTTGTATTACAATAATTGTTATAAGTTTAACGAAGTACCGCCAATAAACACATTCGCAACCTACACTGTAAAACACTTAATGGTGTTGATTAATCCTTGAGGCACGATTTAAAAAAAACGTTTAATTTGCAGCATTATACAAACGGTTGCGAAAGGTGTGTCAAATACTGATAAATTACAACATATAAATGTAATTTGATTTGATTAATATTATTAAAATTGAAACATATATACTTTCATTAACTACAAATAAAACCACATAGTAAAAAATCTTACAAAATAAAAATAGACTATAAGCCAAACAACAGTACGAGCCATGATTTTCACATAATTATGGAACTACGTTCTAGTGATAAAGTTAATTACACCTGCAGATAGCATCGATAGCGTCTTCTTTCGATTTTAGCATTCTTATTATGAGCTTTTTATGAAGATAATTTTGTATTTTTAACTTGCTGGTAACAATTTTTGCGATATGGACGTATCAATATCTGTATATCGGCTAATATAGAATTAGAATAACTCGGGCATGACAATCACTAATGACAATCACAGGTATAGTTTTTAGCCATAAATTGTAGGCTGACACTTTTGACGCGTCTCGTAGAAGAATTACTTAATGTAGATGTGTTAGGCAATGGTGTTTGTCTACTGTGAATAATTCTTAAATGTATTCTCAAGAAATAAATATTTTCAGAGGTATACGTAGCTTATATCGGCTCTCAAGCCGAAGAATTAAAAAGGTATAAAGGCGCTAGGTCCAATTGTTGTTATTATACAAGATTGGTATGCCTATGTAAGTAGTTGTTGGAAACAGTAGCGCAGTGAATATGAATAGCTATATGAGTAGATAATGTGTGTGACATGATTAATCATTAGTAATCATTCGAGAGGTAGTCAGTTGGCACAGGTGGCCTCGGAAAGGCGCCAACATCGAATTATTATTATTATTAATAATGTTAGATCAATGCCAGGATGGCATCTACTGACTTTTACGCGTGAGATTGGCTGGACGTAGTACAATTGCCTGGTTACCTTTGGAGGATTGGTGCACCAGAAGATATGCATAACTGTAGTAATTAATCTATGATTACGAGTGGCTGCTGCCACAGCAGCTAGCAGTCAGACGAGGTTCCGTATCCTGTTCGAATCCTAATCCTACAACTGCCCAACATTTATTGACAGATCAGTCTGTGTTTTATTATTTGTTGCATGTCACCCGCCTATCGCCACCCGAGTCTGATCGTATGCGATATTTGTATACCCAAGAACTGCATAAATGGAATGCAGAAGCGCTGAAACCTTATTTAGATTTAAAATTCAATATTTTTTATACGTCCCCCGTAAGGTCGACCCTAACAGGTGCTCTTATGCGACAACGTAGATATTTTATTGTTAAATAACAAACACTACATCGCGATCGTGTCGTCATTTATTGTGTATATTTTTAGAAGAGTTTACGGGTTTTACAAGCTTTTAAACTTTCAGTTTATGAACATAACATGTTCATGTAACTCTGTTCTTGCAAAGTTTTGAATAAAGAAATATCCACACCGTGGTAACATGGAAAAATAATACGAAATGTAAGTTTTGATTCTAACGACTCACAATTAAGGGGAAAATATTTTAGCTACGCGAAAATTACATGGAAGTAATACGCTTCTCAAGAACACAGAAACACCCCTTGCTGCGAATTAGTAAAAAGCTGTAGTATGTAGTAGACTATAAGTAAAAAAATGCAACCGTAGAACACTAAATATAATTTTCTCACATTTCCGGTTTCGCGGGAAAGGACCCAATGTGCTTATTTCACATAGAACATCCAATGTGCTTCAACATTTGCAGAATGTGAGTTCTAGGTTTTTAACAACTTAAAACGTCAAAAAGTCATTGAGCATACCGATTCAAGACATTTTCAAAAATTATTGCAAGATCTTGTGGACAAACTGTGACAATACATTTAAAAGAAAGTGGTGTAGTCTATCATTCATCTTCATTTCTCAGAGTTGGAAAGTAGCCCACTACTGCAGCTAACAACCGGTACATGCCTTGGTAATGTACTAAGAATTTGCTGTTCTGAAAAAATGATATCAAAACGAATAGTTAATTTCCGTTTCCGCTTCTAAACTATACATTCTTATTCTGATGGTATAACAAAGCAAAGAGAGCATAGGAGTATAGTATTAATTTTTAAATGTCTCTACTGTACGAGTAATGCTTTAACTATGAATGAAAAATCAACACACTTCTACTACTCCAATTTTAGCGGGTGTGTATCACAGCATTACATTATCAAAATTATTAGAAGGCCTCACGAAGTACGACGATGAATAAAAAACTGTTGTAATCTACTAGCCCCCGCGCATCATCAGCGCTCTTTAGTTTACATTAGCTATAAAAATGTTTAATGTTTAAAATCCACAAATGCCCCTGTCCTATCGCATTTCATTCAACTATCCATCATAAATTTACCCGCACTGCCGCCCCAAAAAAGTAGTAAAATTGTTCCCTTTTTGCAAACTCAGAGGCACCAGGAGCCCGGGTTCACCGACCGGCTGCCACCGTCTTGGTCTTCGCCGACAAAATAAAATATCATATTGCGGAGATGCTCGGCTTGTAAGTTGTCTTTGTTTTATCTGTGAATTGTTACTGTATCGTATTAACATCTGATTAGGTGTAAAATGCTGTGCAGGCCACACAATAAACTGAACCTGAAATGAGTGAGTGCCATTTTTGACAATCCATACTTAAATTTCCAGAAATATCCATCCAACATCCAAAATTTCAAGTTCTTTTACGTTCAATCTTCAGCCTCCTGAATATAATGCGAACGACGAAACGAAAACCACTGAAATACCTGAAGAAGTAGAATAAGAAGTTACATTTCAATTTAAATTTTATGGTATATCATAATTACAAATAACATGAAAAAGCCACCCCTGTATCCCAGAACCAAATCTGAAAAGTGGCTTCAAATAGTTGATATCATATACCGATACAAAATACGTTAAAAAGTCTAGATTTTTAGAAGAAAATATCATTAAATATTAGAAAAGCCAAACATTATTCATTTTAAATTTTTCCCTAATTGCGAAAGCAACTGTGGAGATAAGCTTATCGAAATTTAGTTTCTTTGATTTGCAATCAACAATCTGAAAAAATGAATTATCGGTTGCTAAAATTATTGGTAAGGCTAATTTTATTGTTATTTTTATATTTATAATTTCTGTATTTGTTTATTTATAATAAAATAGAATTTTCCGCTATTTTTAAACTAGGAAGCTTAATTTTTTGCTGTTTGAGGCTTATAGTCGTTTTTCTTTATTTAATTAAGATTTGGTTCCCTAGTTATAATATACCGATACAAAATACTCCAAAAGTCTAGATTTTTAAAAGAAAATATCATTAAATACTACAAAAGCGAAGCATTATTCATTTAAATTTTTTCGCGAATTTCGAGAGCAACTGTGGAGATCAGCTTATCGAAATTTAGTTTCTTTGCTTTGCACTCGACAATCTGGAAAAATGAATTATCAGCTGCTAAAATTATTGGTAAAGCGAATTTTATTGTTATTCTTATATTTTTAATTTCTGTATTTGTTTATTCATAATAAAATAGAATTTACAATTTCATACACTACTCTGTAACGTGTAAGTTCAAAAGGTAACAATGTAAAATAAATTTTGCCTGAAAACTTTCTCCATAACTTCAAAAGTAATTCAAATCATCCTATCAAATTATTTATGCGTGCTATAAATAAGTGAAATTAAACGTATATTCAGTCATACTTATTAAATAACAGTAGTTATTAAAAATAATTAATAATAAAAAAAATCGGAAAATATATAACGGCAATCAAATTATTAGTTACAATATTAACTGTGCTTGAAAATGACATGTAAAATGTCGAAATCCGTATAAAGCTGTAAAAAAACTGTTGATATTCTATTAAATAGATTGTTTAGTAACTTTACCACAAACCACAATTGCTATATTTCTGTAATATTTCGACTTTTTGATTTACCACTTTTGCAGTTTGAACATACGTAAATATAGGTAAGAACTTCTCCATGCCGGAAAATCATAAATTTGACTATCTATTGAAATTATTAATTGCTTTCTATAGAACAATAAAAGCAAAAAATAACACTATTAAGTAAAATATTCGATTTTTTTTACCACGAAGAAGTAGCTGTCACTATTTGATGTGTCTTAACGGGTCGAACGATATTTTAATTTATTTTTAAAAGGTTGATAAGTGTATATTAAATTGAATGATATCCGTCAAGTTCTAAAATATTTAATGAAAGTAGGCAACATTCTTTACTTTTGCTGACGTAGAACCAATAACACAGTAGGATTATGACGTGTAAACGAACTCATTAAAAAGCTGCTTTGATCGGTCGTGAAATTTGTTACCTAATCTTCAGGTGGTTTCAAATTTCTGAAATTGAAAAGTTACTAAACAGAAGGAAATGACGAGATTTAGAAAGAGAATATCTACGCAGCGAAAGAAGGCAAAATTGGAAATGACAGCATAAATTACACTTGGGAAAACCAATTCCAATCTTGTTGCTTCTTTAAGAGACTAATTTTCCAAATAAATTCATACAAATTCCAACATCAAGTTTTAACCCATGGAAAGAGCACAAATTGTAGGCGCCAGATTAGCCAATATAAACGAACCATGCGCATCCTTTAAGAGTAATGAATTGGATTTTCTTAATATAGGTTACATAAAGCTTGGCTTACAAAAAATCTTATGGATTAAATTATTGCAATTAAAAGTATTATCGGCTGTTTCGACAAACCATGAAAGGCTTGCATAACTCAGATTTCGGATATAAACTAATTAAAGGGCTAAGAAATACTAATTAGTTTTTTCTGAAGGCTGATAGAGGTAATAGAGTTGCAGTATCACACAGAATATTTCGAAAGGGTAGGCCATATGCTTTATTTTATTGGTTTAACTAAAGCAAAAATTATTTGTTGTGTGTTATTCTATTCGATGAAAGAGAATTAATTGAAAGGTGAATAAACAGTTTCTGACAAAAAATATTTACATATTCCCATTTTAATTGTTTTAATTTGTATTGGTATAAACTTTACTTGAATGCCACTTTGGGTGTATAGATTTCCTATATAATATATCGTTTGAATGGGGTAATAATGAAACGAAATTTAAAACTTTCGAAAAAATAAATGTATAAAATATTTGTAAACATTCGACTTTTGCATTAAATGATGTATTTTTCTATGGTTTTGAGTTTGATAGGTGATTTGCTCCAATGTACGGCATTTTTCGTAGTAAATAAATGAAACCCCGTTACACATTTTACCCGGAATTGGGGTAAATGTGAAACAGTACCACGAAAAAGTGAAATGAGACTCTACAAGCTATATCTACTGACCAAGTGCGATTTAAATGGTAAAAATGTAATAAGCGGAAAAAAATGGAAGAAAATCATTTATAACACATATATTTTATAATACATTCTTGAAAAAATATAAGAGCAAAAACGTTCATGTACAATCATGTTCAGAAGTAATGTCGCAAATTCCTACAGAGTATGCAACTGATATTGCAGTATTCGAGCAAGTTAAGATCTACGTTCCTAGTCTCCTCAAGGCTTGTTATAAATACCATCCGAAGGTAAACGAACCCTTTTACATTATCTAAAGTCTTTATAATGGAAAATATTATTTTAACAATTTACAATGCGGTAGGTGTACGAATAATCGTTCCAATCAGTTAACAGCGACTTACCTGCTTTTATTTTTTAACATCTATGACTTTTATACGACCATATTGTAGCAAAGAAATCTAGCATTTTAATAAAATTAAAATAATTGTAAAATGTAGAACAATTTGACAAGTTTCAGGAATTCTAAACTAACTTCTCACCATTACCACTTTCCAAAATTGAAATTAATGCTGTTTTAATGCAACTGATGAAACCTTTTTTTCCAGCATGCTGTATAAAATATCAAACAATAGAATATAACAGTAAACAGATAAAAGAAACTTTATAAACATGAGTTTGAAACAAATCTGGCGCCGCCGATTACGTCGTACTAAACGGCGGCGTCGCAACGCGGCGTAGGGTTGTTTACGCCGATATTAATTGGCGGCGGCGTCGGTGCTTGAAAATATGTCGGTGGAGGCTGATCAACCCAGCGGCGCACATGGGTAATGTGAATCTTTATCACAAATTATAAAATAATCACTATGAGATATTTTGTTTACAAGACTACCTTGCCATAGAAAACGGTTTTCCCGAATTCTTTCTTGCTTGAAGATAGGACGCAGCGGATTACATAGTAGGATCTTTAATAAACAATGCATTGTAGTGAATTTCGGCTTAACGACAGGATGGATTTACGTTATTAGTCAAGAACCAGTAGAAAAGCGTTTTCTTCATTTTGGCAGTCGAAGTTTTAACGGAAATACACGTTTTGGCAATCACAGAGCCCAAAAAATGGTTTACAAAAAATTAACTTAAGGCTAATCTGAAACTTTTTTGCCGAACTCTCTAGCTTGAAAATGGTGACCGCTACGATTTATTCAAAATTTCAACTAACGCCCATTTACTAAAAAACTAGTTGTCTGATGGGGATTAACTACAACTTGCTTGACAGCCCTTTGCGGGTAGTATATCATGAAATAAGATTAATTTCTAAAATCAAAAAACGATCGCAAAAATTTTTGTAATTTTCGAAGAACTATTTTTTAAAAACTGGCCATGATTTTTTTAAAACTTTGTGTCGATAGAGCTGAGGGCGAGCTACAATTTGTTTTCTATAGAACTTTTAAATTTCATTGTGACACTCCCTACGAATTTATAATTTTTGATTATTGGAATTTGGTACCCCTATAGCGCCTTTATTAATCGAAATATGATAAACAGTTAAATACAAAAGTTATTGAACAGATAATTCTCCATGATCTGAAATCAATATAACGTATAGAGGGTGTTCAGTTTTCAAGGGACAATAGGCAACTTTGTTATTTTAAATAAAACGTCCTGTATATTTTTTATATTTATTATATTTTTGAATACAAAATTTAATTCTACATAAGATGTGTCGGGTATTCCTATACCTAAAATATACGGTTGTTGCGATTTTTGCGATTTTTGCGATTTTCAAATTCTACAATTATTTTAATTTTATTTAAAAGCTAGACTTCTTTAACTTCGGTATTGTCTTATAAAAGTTATAAAATAACAACAAATTGCAAAAGTTGCATAGACATTAAATAAATAAAAGCAGGTAAGTTGGTGTTAACTGATTAGAACGAATAACAGTACACCTACCGTGTAAAATTGCTCAAATAATATTTTCCATTGTAAAGACTTTAGATAATGTAAAAGGGTTCGTTTACCTGCGGAGGGTATTTATAACAAGCCTTGAGCTGACTATAGGAACATAGATCGAATGCTGCAATATTAGTTGTATACTCTGTAGGATTTTGCGACATTACTTCTGAACGTGATTGTACATCCTGAGTCATATTTTTTTTAGGAACAAATAAGTTTCTTCTATTCCTTATTGTTTACTAGCAACTTCAATTGATATGCCATGTTTATCTGTCATAAAGGGCTGCTTCAATACTGTCATCACAATATGTCTTAGATTTTTTGGAATAATTTGATTGCCGTTATATATTTTCCCATTTTTTTTTATTATTAATTATTTTTAATAACTACTGTTATTTAATAAGTGTGACTGAATATACATTTGATTTCACTTATTTATTGCACGCATAAATAATTTTAAAGGCTAATTTGAATTACTTTTGAAGTTATGGAGAAAGTTTTCAGGCAACATTAATTTTTTTAATAAACATTTT
>JABXWE010064033.1:0-14974 GCA_014611495.1 Limonius californicus
GGGTTTTTTGTCCGGGGGTTTTTTGTCCTAGATTCGTTTTATTTATTTGTCTTGACTTATGTGTTGTATTTGAACTCAACATCTTGAACTTAAACGTAGAATCTTAAATTTAAATTTAAAATCATTAGCTTGATTTTTTATTTAATTATCTTGATTTATGTGTCGTTATTAATTCAAGATCTTGAACTTAAACGTAGAATCTTAATTTAAATTTAAAGTCAATAGCTCGAATTGTTATTTATTATCTTAATTTGTTTTGTTTTTAAGTTGAAGTAGAACTTTAAATTTAAATTTAAAGTTAACAGTTCAAATTTATTGTAGCAATGGAGCTGCTAGTCTCTATTTTATTTATTTACCCCGAGTTATGTCTTTAAACTCAATATCTCTACTTTAAACTCCATATTTTGAATTTGAGATATTAAACGAGAACAAGACGTGAGATATCAATTTAAATACAAAATAGAGGTTGAGAAAAATAAGTAAAATGGGCGTTTCTATAGCTTCCTAGAGTATACCTCCAGTTAGTTTGCTTTTGTAGATTTTCTGAATAACGTGTCTTCGTTCTGAAAACCGAAGCAATAAACTAAATAAAGAAATAAACCCAGCAACCATATTGACAGAAATTGAAGAAGCTGATCTATTAAATGGATTGCAGGGAAATATTTCGGTTAAACATAAGAATTGAAGTTTTGAAGCTAATATAAAAATCCACATTGAACTTCATATAATATTCCCCAAAATATGAATTTGTTAAAATTGTGCCTCTACAGATTATGAGGAAAGAAATTTCCCTTCCTAGACCTCTATACGTGTTTAAAAAGACTGGAAATGGTTTACTTTGCTAGAAGGGATTTAATGCATGCTAGGATTCATATGGTACTTTAATACCCTAATTTAAGAAAATTGATCCAACCTTGTTCCACCTTTCGCCACTTTCAAAAATTGGATGAAGGTATTTTAATTATTTTTGGTAGTTAAAGTTAATTATGGGCAGAATTTGGCGAACTTCAAGGTTGTTACTGTGCCAAAACTTTGCTTAAAAACAAAATTCTTTCTTCATTCGACTGCTACTACGGTGGGCGAAGCTAATCTTTTTTTTTTGTATGAACAGAAAATAAATTGGGACGCTTTTCCTAATATTGAAGCTTAAACAATATAATTTCTTTAGTCAAAAGATGTTTGAGTACTAAAAAATGTTCCAGATTTAAGAAAACTCCTACTCTACGGTTTATCGTCACAACAGATTTTCGTTCCATCAGCATTCTGGTTCCATCACTGTCTTACAATTCAAACATAATTAGATCGTTATCAATCCAATTTAGATGCTTTTGATGTATCAACAACGCATCCGAAGAAAACAGCAATTCTTGCTTGGATAATATCCTGACCTCCTTAACAGTTACCACGATTGGAATCGTCCAACCAAATATGATTTCCCTTTCTGGCGTGGCAAAGTGTCCAGTAAATCTGAGCGACTATACATCGCGCTACGAGGCACAAATGTTTGAATTGCAAACTTGTAGTGGAAATTTCCGTTGCCTCAACATGTTTCTTAGTCGGTGGAAGTTCATTCACTTATCAGTTAGGGATTCTATTTTTAGAACAATATTTAGAGACTCAAAATCGCGCCCACAGACCGATAAAACTAATCTATGCCAACCAGTGCTCGATTTGTCGCGTCTTTTTTATACCTAGAAATTAAGCAAAGCTCATGGCTGTAATTTTTAAATTGAAAATTATTGAGCTGCATACGTTCGGCGTATGTTGGTTTGCTTAATGACGTCCACAATCGTCTTTGTAAAGCAAACCATATTAAAGTGTTGATTTATAATAGGCACACGTGCGGTTCTGTTGTTTTTTATTTTGTATAAAAAACACCGATAAATAGTAATTATGAACATCCTATAAGTCATGTTTTATATAGATTATGGACATTAACTTAAACAAACACTTCGTGGGTAACTGTTTTCAATAGAATGTCAAGTCACACCAACTGTCTGATAGCATATTCATATTGACTTCAGTCACGATAAACATTTATATGAAACCTATTTGCAATTTATATTTCACCTGGATGTTCCCAAACTCCCAATCCCTATCCTAAATAATAAGTTGGAAAATTGAAATAGAACCTAAAATTATACAAGGTGTCTCTAAAACATCTGTACAAAACATCACCACATATGACTGAGGCCAAAATAGGACGATTTAACCAAAGATTTGACCCAAATTAACCTAAATACAAAAATGTACAGTTACAGAGTTACAGCCTTTTAAAGTGAGACTTGTCCGATCAATTTTCTGAATATAATTATGCTAACATTAGGACCAGTGTTTTGTAATTTTATGTGTATCAAGGTTGAAAATAAGAGCTTAGTTTCATTTTAATAAAAGTACCAGAGGCATCTCAAACGGGAGGATCACGTACTGCTTTCTACAATATGTTCTGTTTATATGTTATAATAACTTTATTTCACATGAAAAATACCCAAAAACAGTAGTCTTGTTAAAAATCGATAAAGCCAGCCGTACTATATAATTTAAATTCGCAGCGTGAATTCAGAACAAGGCAATAATACAAGCTCATATAAAGATTTGTCAGCAAATGGTTAGTTTACAAGGTACGGCCCAGAAAAAGAAGAAATAAGATTATGTTTAGATAAAACAATTGTTGGGTTGTATCTTGTACCTTGTTAACTAAGCGTTTGAGGACAAATGTTTATATGAGCTTCTGTTATTTGTCTTGTTGTTCCAAATCTATGCTTTAAATATAATCTCCACAATATGAAGTTTCCAAGTACTGGAGTGGCTAAATGGCAAGAGAGTCAGGCTTTGGAGGTAGTAGTCCAAACGTTTTTCGGTTGGAAACGCTCCAGGGATCAGAAAGATTTTCTAATTCCCTGTGTGGTCGGTATTGGATTTCGGTCTCCATTTACCTTTGGGTATCAAATTAATGGTACTTCTCCTGTTACGATCGCACTAGAGGAGCAACGAGACTGTAAACGCATACACCTTACACCAGGCAGGTTCAGCACGGTTTCGCACCAACATGGTAACCCGCAGAGTCTAACCCTGTCGTGCATAGCACAAACTAACTTACTCTTGCATCACGCCAAAGCAATGGGCCCACAGAGCCTGTAAAAGCTTCAATAATATAATGCAAATATTCCATATTTCATGGCATATCGATTTTACATAAAAATTGATTTATCTCGAAAACGGTTGGGCTCATCGACTTTGGCGTTATCAGTGCAAAGAAACGCACAAACAAGTCTGACCACTGAGCGCTATCAAAATGCAGGGTGATTCTAAACTTGTGCGAAAAACTTTAGCCAAGCTAACGATATTTAAACCCTAAATCACCTCGTAATTTTTGATTAAATTCTTCACTATTACGAAGGTAGAGGGCTTCAAAGTTTCTTTAGATCAATTCACTAAAATATAAATAGCTTCTTAGTTTATTGTCCCGTTTAGAGAAACTCCGTCGTTTTGGAAAACTAACAATCCAACCTTAATTTCCAATAAAGAAAAATGTACAGTTGAGTGCGAAAAGTGGTTGAAATATGACCCAGAAGTGAAATCTTTGGTTAAAAAATTTGGAAATTAGGTGTATTTATTTAAATGGTTATTGCTATTCGAAACTTTGTTGGATAATTCCTTAAATATTAAATTTTCCCAAAGACTTGTAAGAACCTAAGAAACAAAATACTAGTTCAGAAGCCAAAAGAAATTTAGGTTTACAATATA
Source organism: Limonius californicus (assembly GCA_014611495.1). Lineage (NCBI taxonomy): Eukaryota > Metazoa > Arthropoda > Insecta > Coleoptera > Elateridae > Limonius > Limonius californicus. The sequence goes on from JABXWE010064033.1 coordinate 3,748, forward strand.
GTTTTCAAAATATACCCTAATTTACATATTTTTAAACTTAGTTTTTTACATTTTATTCACTTTTCGCACTCAACTATATACTGATTTGGAAATTAAGCTTGGACTGTTAGCTTTCCAAAACAACGAAGTTTATCAGAATCGGACGTGAAACAAAAAAATTATTAACATTGTAGTGAATTGCCGTAAAAAGCTTTGAAGCCCCATATCTTCGTAAGTAATTTAGGGTGTAAATAATGTAACAGGTTTATCGCATATGTTTACAATCATCCTACGAGGTGTGTTCCAATGAAACCCACCTTTGCTTTTAAAAAATTTATTCAACAATTTAATTAAAAATAATTACCGTCACAGTTAAGGCACCTATCCCATTGTTTTACTAACCGACGTATACCCTGCTCATACAATTCTTATGGCTGCTGATTGAAGAAGTCTTCCACAGCTACCTGTATTTCTGCGTCAAACTCAAAATGCCGCCTTTTTCAGCTGTCCAAAAATATGGAAATCGCAAGGCCATACATCCGGACTATAGGGTGGATGCTCTAAAACCCTCCATTTCTTCCGTTGAAGATTTTCTTTTACCACATTAGCAACATGAGGTCTAGCATTGTCGTGCAGCAAAATGACCCCAAGCGTAAGTTTTCCTGGACGTTTCCGTCTTGTTGCTTGATGAAGCTTGTTTGAAGTTTAATTGTACAGATTTGCATTGACATTTACTCCAGGTTCCTTAAACTCTATCATCAAGGGTTCTTCATGGTCGAAAGAAATGTTAACATCACCTTGCCTGCAAAAGGTTGTGCTTTAAACTTTTTCGGTAGGGGTGAACTTGAATGTTTCCACTGCATCGACGATAACTTACTGGATGGCTCGTAGTAATGTCACCAAGTTTCGTCACCAGCTATTGACAGAAGAAAGTCATCACCATTTTGCCTATAGTCTGTGAGGTGTTGCAGAGATAATCCCATTCGCAAGCATTTTTGTTCATTTGACAAGAGACGAGGAATCCACACATGCCATATTGTTTTCTGTTAATGCAGTACACCGTGCACCTGGTCGTGGCTCATCCATAGTCCTCTCCTTTCTATTCTTAAACTTTCGTCACCATTCCTTCACAGTAAAGTACGCAATACATGCATTTCGATACACTGCTTGCATTCTCGTATCAATCTGCAATGGCTGCATACCCTTAGCGCATAAAAATTGTAGGACCGCATGCTGATCAAACTTGGACAGATTTTAAACAACAAACGCCATTTCAAAATCGAAGTTTCAAAAAGTCAGAATCCAATTCAAACACCAGAAACTTATTATTGTGTTACTTACAAACACTACTAACATTAACAAACGTCATTTGAATTATTGCATTTGTTTTCAAGGCTAAGTTGACCAAAGATGGGTTTCAGTTCAACAAGCCTCGTATATAAATGGCATTTACCACGTCACAGTTACATGAACAAATATGTTAGTTTCCAAGCCGGCCGTGGCACAATGTAATCGTGAATGGGCTATAAACACAAAAAATTTAATACAATATAACTCTAGTTATCTAAACTGCTAACTAAAATTATCACGTGGGGCTTGGTCTTTGACGTAATGAAAATGTTACTTTGTATTTACCGTTATTAATTTTTACTTTCCCATACCTTATAGGTATAGGGTAAGTATTGAAATCATGAAAATTTTCGAAATCGAGATTTTAACGGATATATCCGTTTTGGGTCTCTAGGAACCCAAAAAAGTGGTTTTTAAAAAATGTCTGTCTGTGGGTGGGTACGTACGTATGTACGTACGTATGTACGTATGTGACGCTCCTACAGCCGAAAGTATTGTTCCGATTTTGATGCGCTTTGGAATGCGGGGGTGTATCGAAAATTCATCGAAAAAATAAGCTTTTCAAAAAAATCCGAAACCGGAAGCGGAAGTTACGCATGTTTTTTTGGTATCACTTTTTTCGTGATTAAAATTTTGAAACTTTTATCACGGATAACGATAGAGGGTCATAAGACAAATCTGTTAGTTTTTTGCCGAACTCGCTAGCTTTAAACTGAAGGGCGCTATGATTTTTTGAAAATTTTGAGTTTAACGCCCAATTACTCGAAAACGGATGAATCGATTCAAATGATTTTTATTTTCTGAATAGTATATGAAGGGTAAAATGAGGTGATATAAAAAGTTTTTTGAAAAATTATAAGGGGCCTAAATTACGAATTTTCAAAATTTTGGAAATTTTCAAAAAATTATTTCTCAAAAACTGCTCCAAGGAATTTTTTTAAACTTCATATGTCGACAGACCCCGCAAGGGGCTTTCGATATGTTTTTTGAAGAACTCCGTAATTTTCCTGTGGCGCCCTCTACGAAGCTTGGAAGTTTGAAACTTCAAACTCCTTTAATTAATAAACGAAAAAAGATAGGAAGCTGGAGTTTTCACTGAATCGCTCAGTACGTAATGGAGCAGATGAATATGCAAAGAAATATTACACTCGTGGATATATGTAAGCGCACCGGCCCCCTCCCCCCTCTTTTTTAGAAAAATATTTTTTTTATTCTAACGGTTGTTATTTGTTTGCGTCAAAGAATCTTTTTCCGCGAAAATAAAAAAATCGATTTTTTATGCCCTACAAAATATAATTTCCAGGGAATTTTACCTCGGTATTAACAGCGATCGGTACTAGTTAGACCGCGCGACGTATATAGTAGAGAATGAAGTATGCCTGGTTGCATATTAAAAGGAAATTAAGGGGCACCGCAGATATTTGGCGGGACTTCTTACAAACCTTGTAAGTCTGTTCGTTACGAGGCAAGGTTTTAGGATAGCACTTGAACAACCGTTTTGAGGAAAATAACTCTACTGTTGAATAAAGATGATATGAACAGTTTCCAGTATGGGAAAGTCCAGGGAGGCAGTCGCGTCCACTTATTTTCACCTGTTTTCAACTTGTTTTAATTTTTACTATTTTTTATTAAATACAACAATCAGTTACGTCTTCTAATGTACAATAATTAATACATTGCTTTTCTGTTTTTTTTGACAATCTTAATTATGCTATATTTTGATTATCCGAACGACCTTTATTAGGAATTAATTCGAATAACTCAATTTTTACTGAAGGTATCCTTACAACAAATTCATTAGCTAATACGTATGTATTAACATATGTATTTTTACGTCATTCGTTCGATAGCACTTATCGGTTTCCATTATTTTTTCCGCATGCTGTAAGGCTAACGCAATTACACATAACGTTATATATTTAAACAAACATTTCCTCAATGCGTTCGTCATGTGTACTTCTATTAGTGAATTTTTTATTTGAAATTAACGAGCCTGACAAGTATGTTTAAATGAGCCAAGTTGTACCTCGACCCCTCTGATGCTTTCCCAGTGGCGTAACAACCACCCCCGCAACCCCCGCACCGCGGGGGGGCCCGAACGGTTTAGGGGCCCAGATCAATTATTACAGTAGGTATCTATCAGAAACATAAACACATTTAAAAAATTGAAAAATAGTTGCAGTCTTATTGTACGAAATTTTTAAATGTTGGTAATACATAATGATAATATAATGCCTAATGTGCTCAAGCAATTTACTAAACTGGTTTTATAGTCAAAACAATGTAAAGTAGATACATACATATTAGAGCGTAAGAATTTTAGAAATAACGCACTTTATTTGAATTATAGCTGTTAAGTCTACGAGCTAGCTATAAATTATAAACCGAATGGTTATACATTCTTAAGTTATGTGCTCGGCGCTGATAACGGGCTATACAAAACAAACTATTCTACATAAAAGGTAACCCCAGATACGAATTCAGCAAAATAATAGGCAAAATATGCTTTGTTCAGTATCGCGTTCTTTACCGGTGTGGTAGGATTGAATTAATTATTACGTTAAACGTATTCAAAATGAATCCATCCAAATCATTAAGCGGCGCTCAAAAAAGGAGATTAATTAAGGAAAAGGAAGAGAAGCGGTCAAAATTAACTAAAATAAGTAGTTTTTTTAATGTTGCTGCTTCTAGATCTAGTGATAGTTTTTCTGAAACTGCAAGTGTTAGTAACGTGGAGTTGGAACATGTGAAAGGTCTAACTGCGATCGAAAACGTTGAGCAAAGAAAAAGTCGTGAAAGTGATGCGTTTTCGTCCGATATGGCTTTTTACAAAAATACAGCAATTGACAGTGAACTTAAATTAAAAATTTTAAAAATAGGTCCTTGCAAACCCCAGGAAAATTTTAAAAAAGATCCCAAAGGAAGATCATTTTCTACTTCATATTACACGGTTACTGCGAAAACTGGCAATGCTATGGAACGGATGTGGTTGTGCTATTCGCCACGATTAAATGTTGCTTATTGTGAAGCTTGTTGGCTTTTTGCTGATAGAAGTAATAAAAATTTCAAAGATTCGTGGTGCAAAGGTGTGGACGACTGGCAAGGCATTTCTAAAAAAATTAAAGATCATGAAATTTCCATGGTACACCTGCAGGCTTGCCGTACATACGATAGTTGGAAGCGAGGTGCGACCATTGAAAGTTTAGTCGAGTTTAACGATGAAGTTAAAAAATGGAGAGACATTTTAACAAGAATTATTGATGTTATAATGACTTTGGCCGTTTGTGATTTGGCGTTTCGGGGGCATCGGGAAAACAAAGAGTCGATCCAAAAGGGAAATTTTTTGTCCATTGTGGAATTGTTGGCTAAGTATGATCCAGTGTTGCAGTCACACTTATCCAATGACAGAGGGAAAAACAAATACCTTAGTCCAAAGATACAAAATGAAATAATTCACACAGTTTCGTCACAACTGAAATCAAACATTTTAAGGAATATCAGGGAAGCTTCTTTCTTTTCCATAATTACAGATACTACGCAAGACGTGTCGAAAATTGATCAATTAAGCCAAATAATCAGATATGTTAAAATTGAAACTGATGAAAATAACCAAACCAAACATATAAAAATTTTGGAATCGTTTATAGGATTTAAAGAAATTACAGACCAAACTTCAAAAGGTCTAGAAAAATCAATTTTGGAAAACATGGATGAAATGGATATTGACTTACGAAAGTGTCGCGGACAGGGATATGACGGAGCAGCGAACATGAGCGGAATTTATTCAGGACTACAAAAATTGATCAAAGAAAAGGAATCAACGGCGGACTATATCCACTGTGCAGCTCACAATTTAAATTTAGTTTTAAACGATGCTTGTAGTAATGTGGCAATGATCAAAGAGTTTTATGATTTATGTCAAAAAATATACACGTTTTTCGGATATAGCATAAAAAGGTGGAACGACTTAAAAGTGGCGAATACTGAAAATGTTCAAATTACTTTAAAACGCCTTTGTTGTACAAGGTGGTCTTCACGGTATTAATCCATTGCTGCTATCAGATATAATTTTGTTTTAGTTTTGAAGGTTTTGTCCAATGTATCATTGTTGAGTAAAAAACGAGAAGAAAGAGAAGAGGCCATTGCAATAAAGAAAAAGATGGAAAAAATCGAGTTTATTGTTATGCTAGTTTTTGAAACAGACATTTTGGAAAATCTAAATTTAACATCAAAATGTTTACAGACATCTGACATGGATCTCTAGAAGCCGCCACTAAGTTGTTAAATTCCACTTTGAAAGCCATAAGTGACATGAGGGAAACATTTCCTGAATTAAAAGAAAAGGCTGTGGTCCTAGCAAATTCTTGGGGTATACGTTCGAAGTTTGAAGAAAAAAGAAAGAGAAAAGCAAAACGATTTTATGATGAACTAGCTACTGATGAACGATTAACCGATGCTGAAAAATTATTTGAAGTGGAAGTGTACAAAACTACCATTGATATATTAATAAATCAACTGAGGTTGAGGTTTGAAAGTATGAATTTTTAACAATTTTAGTTTTTTAACTCCCAGAAATATTTTATCGCTGACAGAAGATGATCTTTTTGAAAATGCCTCTAAATTACAAAGGAAGTATCACAAGGATTTATCTGAACAATTTCCTTTTCAAATGTTGAGTGTAAAAAAGGTGTTAAAAGATGACATTTCCAGAATGAGTACCGTAAGAGACCTTGCTGACTTTTTGCTTATTAAAAATGAGTGCACAGCTTCCAATGTACCTGATGTTTGTAGCGCGGTTATTTTATTCTTAACATTACCAGTTAGTGTTGCCTCGGCCGAGCGTTCCTTTTCTAAATTAAAAATAATCAAAAATTATTTAAGAAATTCTATGTCTGAACAACGATTATCAGATTTAGCTGTTATCAGTATAGAGCAGGAGCATATTAACACACTCAACATGGACAAAATTATTAACGAATTCGCTACAAAAAATGCGCGACGTGCAAGTCGCTTCTTGTAAACTTTGTGTTTAAACTTTTTAATTGACAAAATTGTTTCTTTACCATATTACATTATTACCAACGAAATTAAGGTAAGATTAATTTACTATTTATAGCTTGAGTTAATTTATTAATTTTATACGTTTATGATTCTGGTGTCGGATTCTTAAACCTACGGCTCTTAATTTTCAAATTCGTTATATATAAAAATCGGTAGAAGATAGTAGGGGGGCCATTGTAAAGGTTTTGCGGGGGGGCCCGTAGGATTTGCGTTACGCCACTGTGCTTTCCATTAATAGATGTGCATTGTTTATATGGATGTACAGTACGATTGATTTAATGTGCTCAATTAGGTGTCTTCATTCATATTGGAGTGGTATTGAACCGCCCTACCACACTTTAAATTGAGAAAAATTAAAGTTAAAACGCGCTTCCTTCAAATAAACAGCTATTTACTGTCTATGTCAAACAGGTACTTTCTATAACATAAGAAATAAATATAGCAATCACTTTCAACATTATACTGGGTTTGGCATTTTAATTCTCGCACTGGCACAACAAAACAAACACAATTTTAGTTATAGTTGGACCAAACTTTTGTAGAGAATGTTAAGCTGTTGACTTAAAGATAAGCTGCAAGTGTTAGGGTCGTTGCAGGTAGGCGATCAAGAACGTATTCAACAAAATTTCTGAATGGATAAATAGATACGTTATAAACCCAGAAATGCTTAAAATAATACATTATGTTTAAATATCGAAGGAAACTTCTTGGCCGGATTAATAATAAAATACAGTTTTGGAGAAGTTATGCGGCCATTTAATAAAATTCTTTCAGTTTTAATAAGTTAGAACATCAGGAAAAATTCCAATATTAAAACATGAGTACGCTTTCGTTTCGCTGAAAGAATTTTATTATATGGCCGCATAACTTCTCCAAAACTGTGTACCTATTATGTTTAAATTACATAATATACACATTTGACACGCTTTTCTTATATTATTAAACGCAAATCTACATTTTATTTTATTTCTTTAATTTACTCAGACCCGATGTCACTAAATTGTGAAGTATTAGAAGAAGAAGTAGCTCCTAAATTAATTATTAATGGTTTGATTTCATATTTTAGAGCATACTTCTGTATAACCTTAACTATGTGTTCCACGCAATTTTTCCAATGTTTATCAATTTCACAAGCAGCATCTTTGATAAGATCCAAAACATTGTTGCTTAACCTAGGAGAAGTATTTTTTTTCTGACATTGGATTTCAAAATGCTCCACATCATTTCGATTAGATTAAATTCGCAAAAGTAGGGGAGTAATGTCAAAATTATGGCCGTTTGCAAGGGTAGTTTCATCAACGAAATATGATTTTTTTAAATTCCATCTTCTATTAGTTTGAACAGAACAATAACCAAATTAACATACTTTTTTACAAATGATGGATATTGTGAAACAAATTTAACATGATTACCTACATCGTTAGTGGACAACAGCCCTCATTATAACGTTAAGATATTTAATAATATTCTGGGAATAGATGGTATGTGATCCGGTAGTTTTAATTTAATCTTACCTAGATACTCTGAAATCGTTTCCCTTATAGGGCAGGTTTCACTTTATGAAAGAGAAAAAGTATGCTGTTGCCAAGTCAGGTGAGTATGGTAATTGATTTCAACAAAGCCACGTTTTATGAGAAATGACCATTCAATAAGTGCAGAATGGGCTGGTGCATTGTCTTGCAACAAGAATCAACTACTCTATGGTCCAAATTTTTGTCGTCACTTCTACGTAGAAAGTACTATTTACTGTTTGTCCTACCGGTACGAATATGGATCGAAAAAGGCGGTTTTGATTCTGGATTTTTGCAAACAAAATTTTTACGTCGCGGTGATGATCGTATGATTCATCACCATTGCCAATTTAGATAGCAAAATTTACTCGCGACAAGTATGAAAGTACGGGATGAACTACATCGAGTCGTTTCCTTATTAATATGGAATCGATACTAGTCTGTCCCTGCCTAAAATGCAATAAATAAATACCGTTATAAAAGTTCGTTCACCAGCTTCAGGCTCAAAGTAATCGTTAAAAAAATCGGTTTGAACAATTAACACCAGTCTGTCACCGTTTACAAAGTTGCCCTTTGCCAAATTAACACAACACAGTGAAATGTATATTTTATGATTCATAAGTCATGTGATGGGAGTTACGACGCCGACGGTCGCAGACTTTTTTTTCAACGTAAACATCGGCGCCGTTCTGACAGCCCTGCTAGTATTTATCAAAACTTGGCAAAAGTTTAGCTGCAAGTTGGCACGTAATTCCGTTTGGGCTCATTTGCTAAAACCGATACAGGTTATTTAGAACACACAACAAGATCTGGTAATTGTTATACAACAGAAAATGTGGATGCAACATAAATATGTGGGATATTTATAAATGCTTTCTGGCAACGTTCAAGTCTTTTTGATTTGTTGATTTTACATGAAATAACTAAATTAAATACAGAACTAGGTAACTACTCTAATTCGTAACTCAGATTGATGAGGATTTAAAATTTATTTCGCTTTGGGCCATAATTGGCAGTGTTGGACTAAATTTCTAACCTAAAATATCAATAATAAAACTAGGATTATGATTTGCTAATAGTCTAATGTAAAACTAAATACGATCATTGGTAAAAACGAAAAATAAGCTTTCATCCGGGGTTTCCTATTTTTAAAACAGTTGATAATGTATTTATATCGGGTACCTATTGTATGTTTCGAGAATGTGGAATTTCTTTAAGAAAGTTATAATAAATTTATTATTGCTACTGCAATTAAGAAGATTCGATTAATTCAATATTTGCTTAATATTTAAAATGAAACTGGAGATACGTCATCGATGTTCGAACAGGGTTGCTATATACATTTCCGTTGACTGTTTATAAATCGGGTTTATTATTTTATAATTATAGTTAGCGCGAATGTAGAATTTCTTTAAAAAGTTATAATAAATTTATTATTGCTGCTGCAATTGAGAAGATTCGGTTAATTCAATATTTGCTTAATATTTAAAATGAAACTGGAGATACGTCATCTATGTTCGAACAGGGTTGCTATATACATTTCCGTTGACTGTTTATAAATCGGATTTCTTATTTTATAATTATAGCTAAAAATTTGCAATATATCTAACACAATTACCATTTTTTTATGGCTTGTATGGCTTTTTATATCAAGTAATGCCTAATCTTTTTGATAATTTAAATCATTTACCCTCTGGTGCCGTTCCGTATCGTTTAGAAGTTCACTAATAGGCTATTTTAAAAATAGTGCTATCATCCCAATTTTCCTCTAAAAAAATGTTAATAGTTCTAATATTTTTTGTAATATCGTTTACTGTAATAACCAGAAGAAAACCCCTACTTAAGATTATATCAATTGAGAACGTGTGCACTTACATTCTGAAAATTCTCAAATTAATTACAACTTCAATACCATACCCAATCATGAAACTTCTGAACTTTAAATTATACATACAACTGCCGCAGTTGGTAAGCTGATCTGCTGACGCAAAAAGTGCACCTAAGTGCGGTTAAGCTGAATTCGAAACGGTCTGATATGAGGTAAACAAGGACAAAGTAAGTGCTTGAAGCTAGTGTTGAACAAGTAGGTGAAATGTACTTTTTTAAGGCCTCTCAGGGGGATTTGGTTTTGAAATAGGGGGAAAAATAGTGAGATTTTCATTAAACTGTTGTTTAACATTGCAATTTCTAAATTACAAATTATTTGAAATTTTTCAAATCGGTACCACTTTGATAATTGTTAGTATAGTGTAATATTCTAAATGGATATTTCGTAAATATGTTTTTACAAAACTAGTATGCATGCTTATCACATTCAAATTTCAAATAAGATCAAAAGCCAATCAGGCGTTTTGGAGACATCAGTATGTGGACACCATAATGAAGTAAAAAGAATAGATGTCTAAAGTGTAAAAACGATGGTTCGACTATCAGTTAGTTACATGGCGTGTAAGTAATGTAATAGCGAGGCTCTACACCCCATGGAGGAGTTTGGCCTGCAAGGCGGAAGGTGAGAGCTCCCGTATCCTCGCTCTCATACCGGTTGTCGCGTGCCTAACGCAAGACATGGTGATGTGGTGGACATCACACATTGGGAAACCGCATTATTACCCCTTGTTCATTCGAGCGCAGGTACCCATTTGTTTACAGCGACTGAGTAAGCCAGACATCGAGCGCGGATTTGAACTCATGACCTTCCGCGCCGGAGCCCAGTGCTGTAACAATGGACTACGCTGGCGTTAGTAATACAAGGTGTCCCAAAACTCCTGGTCCATAGAGCGACCACGTATTCTAGAGGTCAAAAGAGGTCGATTGGACCCAACTTGGTCATATACCAAAATGTACCGTTTGCCCGTGAGAGGAGTTCAAAGTTTACTTAAAAAATCACATTTTTGTATGCTGTTCAGAAACGTGTGAACCAATTTTAATGAAATTTGGTACCTGGGCACTTCAAAGGAAGCCACTACTTTCAGTAACGAAATAAACCCAAAAAAAATTGGAGAAGGGTTAAAACCACCCCCACCCCCTGATAAATTTGTTCAGAATTTTTTTAAGGATGATGATACGATTCTATGTTTTTTTTAAGGTGAAGACTTATTCATTAGCTTCATTTTTTGACTCTTGTAAAAACTCCGTAATTCGTATAGTTTCGAAGAAAAAAAATGTTTACTCAAACCCTGATAACCGATATTATTATTGCAGGTTTAATTGTATTACAAAATTTAGTTGGCCGTAGACACAAAAATAAAACAAAGGTGATAATTTTGATAGGAAACAAATTCATAATCATCTCAGTTGATTGTTGACAGTAAACTTTTCAATAATTG
>JABXWE010064034.1:0-10583 GCA_014611495.1 Limonius californicus
ATTTCTCTGGTTTCGTCCTTTATGTTTCCTTGTTTCTTCCATAAGATTCATTATTTCTTGAGTCATCCACTGCTTCTTTGCCTCTTTCCGTGTTTGTTTATTTTTTCTAGTTTGTAGTATTGCTCCCTTTATGTTATTCCATTTCTCATTTACATCTGGTATATATTTGTTAATTTCTGTAACGTTGTTTAGATTACTTTCTATTTTCTTCATTAGTTCTTCTTTAGTTATATCGTCTCTTATCATTTTTGCATCTATTCTCTGAGCATGTGTCTTCTTTTTTAATTTATTCAATTTTTTTCTTAACTTTTGCTACTAGAGGGTTATGATTGGAGTTTACATCTGTTCTGGGGAATGCTTTTACGTAGAATTCTTATATCTACTATTTATCATAATGAAGTCTATTTGGTTTCTGATTATATTCTGTTCCGTGTGCCTTGGAGATGTCCAAGTATACAATCTTCTTTTTGGCAGCTTGAATCATGTGTTCATTAAAGTCATATATTGTTACATTGACAGAATTCTATTAATCTTTCACCCCTTTCGGTCCTATTGCCTAGTCCATAATTTCCTACTATATTACCAACACTGTCTTCGCCCACTTTAGCGTTAAAATCACCTAGTATGATGGTAACGTCTTTGCTTTTTGTTATTTTTAACACTTCCTTTAATTGTGAGTAGAACTCTTCGATTTCTTCTTCACGTTTATCCTTTGTTGGAGCATGTACCTGGATTAGGTTTATATTACTTGCGTATGCTTTAAATTGAGAAGTCTTTCTGAATACTGGACTACGTTTATAACTGACCTTTGGATATTATTTTTTACCAGAAAAGCTACTCCATACTTGTGATATGGGTCATTTCCGTCTGCGTAGTACATGTATCCATTTTTAATTGGTTGTTTTCTCCTGTTCCTGGCCACTGAACATCACTGAGACCTAATATGTCGATATTCAGACGATACATTTCATTAACAACAAGAACTGGCAGAAACCCAGAAGTAGCAGAGCAAGATATGAGGAGAATCTGTAGACTGTCCCTGCAAGACGATCGCAGATTAGCAGAAGACATCAACAACATCCTGAAAACATCTAGCGGGCGAATTACTGACAGAACTGTCAGAAACAAACTGTGTGACATTGCCTTGGGGGCCTAGAACACCGCGAAACAAACAATTCTGTAATCAAAAACAGAGACTGTAACGTATCGATGGGGTTCTCACACACAAGGCGAGGACACAAGAAGACAATAGACATTTTGTCCTAGTGAACCCCGACCATGAAGTATCACTTGAGTGTCATGGTATAGGCTGAAGTGACCAGACATGGCGTTTGGACGTCTTACCAGGAAGTAGTATTGGAGGCGAAACTGGTACCTACATACCATCGGGAATGTTTTTGAAGACGGCTTACAGTAACGCGTCTTCCAGTAAATTGGAGCGCCATGTCGCACTCCCAGAACTCACATCACTATCCTACCTTGGTTAAAAAATCGAAGAAGTGCTAAAAGGTAAAGGATATCCAACAAAATATTAAACATGAACCAGTTCACTGCATGCCAACATTGTACGGGAACTCTTTAAATAAAGCATCCTTGTAATATTGTTGTTTTACTGAAAATTTTCCGAAATTATGTTGTCAAATTCAACAGGAAACATTGTAATAGATCATATTTTGATTAGAATACGAAATATATCCAATAATAATTTAAATATGTAAAATTCATCAGGCGGGTAACCTCTTGAGCAGTGGAAATCCGTAAGCAGTTTTTTAAGCGTGGTTGAAAAATACCTCTTTGGTGAAGCTGTCGATACGGGCAATGTTGTAAGGAGTTTTAAAAGAATATAGATATTGGGACAGATAGACTGATTACATTATGAGAATGTTTGGATGGTGTTCAGCTTGAGATTGGTGAATCCACTCTTGTTTCCATTACTGTAACTGTGCAGGGAATGTATCGAGGTCCAAAAATTGTTTGTATAAGGCGAAGTCTTCTACCAACACCTACACCGTGTATGCTATGCAGATATTTGGCAGTAGAAAATGTAATAATGAGAGCGTTTTCTCGTGATTTGCAAATCCTCGAGTCAATTGGTCTACGAAATCATCGAAAAAGGGGATTGCAACTGCAATGCGAAAACAATGTTCAGGCGAGGCTGCAACAACATTAATAGGTTATTTTGACGTGCAATTATAGTAGGAATTTTATATATTTTTGGTCTTCCACAGACCTCAAAAGCCTTTCGGCTTTTTAAAAAATATCGTTAAAGACCTGATCTATATTTATTCTCGTAGGTATGTTTTATTTAATAAATGACAGTATCCATATGCTTAACGGCTTCGGAAAAATCACTGTTAACAGCTTCAAGCATTTTTCATTAAGGTAGTAGTATGAAAACAGAGTACTGACGATAAATTCACTTCTCACAATGGTTTTGTGTAATAGCGAAACTTTTGAGGAAATTCAAGTTCTTCTAGTCTTACACCAATTGATTTATAAATTTCACAGAACCTGATAAGTCAAACGTTATTTTCAACCCAAATATTTTACACATAGCTGTTAACTTAGTCTATTTAGTATTTGGAAAATGAGAGATGAAATTTTCTACATATTTATGATTCTGAAGCAGTTTCTAATACTCTGAACATTACAGGAATGAGCAATTGCTAAGTTCAAATAATGAGCACTATAGTGCACGTACAATGGTGCTGAATATTTCTCTCGTGTTACGCCTGTACTCATTTAAAAGTATCGCTCATGGCAGCCGCACTATCATACCCTGTATTAGCTTTTTAATAATTAAAGCTGTTTTAGAACAGAACTGCACGGGATGAGACGTGTGGTTATTCTGTGCTGCATATATGTAAATATTTGTTACATCAGCCTTTTACGAATCACCACTTGGACACGTCATTGCATTGATATAATATATTATATCATAAAATATACATAACGACATAATCAAAGTAAAGACATAATAAAACTAAAGACGCTTGGCGCTAACACGACCAGTCTGACATTGGGACGCTCTCGGCCCAAAATTAAGACTCGGTCTTATCCTGACTATCATGCGATGTACCTGGGATAGGGTCTACCGGAGAATCCGAAACCTAACAAATGAAACATCACACATTAGCTGTCAGTCAAAATATTATGACTATTTTTACAAGCACCAGCAAATGGTCTACGTTTAAACTACAACCATCCAGGTGAAATAAATCAGAAAATGATTAAGGCATACGACCTGTCGTTTTAACCATCCAGGTTAAAACAAATAGAGTGTAATATCTGCCAGAAAGCACAAAAGGCCCAAGCATCAGCACTATACATGGTTTAAACAAATGTGATATCCGCCAAAAGGCGCAAAAGGCCCAAGCATCAGCACTAAAGTTGTAACAAAACGTCAAACTCAAACCGCTAACACGGCTGCTCATAAAAATGAAAGAAGCATAGACACATACCGTATAGTGATCGTCATCAAGGACGTAACTTTCAAGGATATCTGCACAGTTTTCCGGATTCCATTCCTTAGCCCAATGGCGCAATTGACAAGCAGCAGCTGATGTCAATCTAGTAGATTCTGCAACATCTTCAACCCGTCTAAGTTCATAGCGGTTATGTGGCAAAACATTAGTCACTTTGTATAGTCCAAACCAACCAGACTCGAACTTTGTGGGTTTGAGGGCTTCCCGTGAAACTAATACGTAATCATCAATTTTAAACGTTTGTTGTTATTTTTAATGTTTTGCTGGGTAAGTTTCCTGTAGCGCTGCATTGTCCTCAAGGCGCGCATTTACAAATTGCCGCCATTTTTCTTGTTGCAAAGCAGACGATGGAAGTTTATCGTCGGAAGCGTTGTTAATAATATGTTGGATCTCTGGTAATCTATTGTCGCAACCAAATAAGGTTTGAAGAGGGGTTCGTTTCGTTGTTTTGTGTACCGTAGAATTAACAATTAGTTAAATGCGAGATACAAGTGTGCTCCATTCGGCTGTTACTTCAGCTTGTACTCGTAATAGGTTGGCAACGAAACGCATGTACCTATCGGCTTGACCATTAGCTTGATGTACGTAGGGCGTAATGAAGTGCCATTCAATGTCCCATTCAGTCAAAAGGTCATGTTTTTGGGCAGCTCGCAATGAAGTACCATTGTCAGTAATAATACGAGCCGGGGTACCCGCAAGAAATATGATGTCTTGAAGACAATCTACAATTTCATCGGTTTTCAAACTTTTAAGTGCATACAGAAAACAGTATTTGGAATAAGCGTCCACTACCACAAAGATATGGGTAAATCCGTCTTCAGTCTTTGGTAAAGGTCCAAAGCAGTCTATGTGAATAGTATTGAAAGGTATGGCTGGCTTCGGAATTGAGTGGACATCGAAAAAGGTTGTTCTAGGTATTCTTTTTCGGGTGAGGCAGGTTAAACATGAATCAATATATTTTTTTACTATTTGACGCATTTTTGGAAATCAAAAGTGAGAACTTATACTGAGAATGGTTTTATCCAGTCCAACATGAGCTTGTCCGTCATGATATTCTTTTAGCAACGCATAACGTGCATGTTTTAATACGAAATATTGAGTAATTTTGTCAGAATTTATTTCGCTCAAATGACGCAATGTACTGCCTATCAGACAAAATTGCTTTTTATCTAGTTTTCCGTTAGCCAATTTTTCTTTTAACTCTAACGTCTCGCCGTCTGCACTTTGTTGTACAGATAACCAACTGTCAAGCATTAAAGTGATACCTTCGGGATCGTCGGTAAATTCTAAAGTCTGATTAAGTAAAATTGTATTTGAGAGATCAATATTAGCAGGTTTTGGAGAATTACGACTGAAACAGTCAACATAACCCATTTGATTTCCGGCTCTATGCTCAATTACAAAGTCAAAATCTTGAAGATAAACCCACCAACGACTTACACGAGAAATTAAATCACGTTTATGTTTGGAACTTTTGAGTGAATTGTAGTCGGTAACTAGTTTAAATAAAATACCTATGAAGTAGTGTCTAAAATGCTTTAAAACATACACTACCGCCAAAGTCTCGAGTTCATAGGAATGATACCGAGACTCCGCACCTGCCACCTGTAGTTGCCTTACTAAAGTACGCTACTACTCGTTTAAGGCCATCATGAATTTGAATAATGATTGCACCGAAACCACGACTGCTGGCATCGGTATGAAGTTCGATTGGTAAGTCTGGATTGAAAATTGCTAACACGGGTTCATTAGAAAGAATGTTAATTACATATTGGAAAGAGTGGGTGTGGGGTATCAAAGTAAAGACATAATAAAACTAAAGACGCTTGGCGCTAACACCCTGTCCAATCAAATATGTGCAGTCTATCGCAAGAGCTTGTAAGGTTTATAACGTGACTGTTGCCTGTTGCATCGGTAGTGTGGAATAATCTGCTGTACTAAATTTAACTGTAAAACAATATTGAATATATAACCAGTTACTTGAATAAAGCCGACTTGACGCAAGTAACTTACAAATATAACGCTGGGTACGGCCCTGCTTTCAAGTATTTTCACGTCCACTTATGTAGGGAATTTCATTATTACGATTGGCACCGAACCCTAAAGTTTTTTGTTTTCTTTTGTATAACCAACATTGGCACAACTGTCATTGATTTTCCCGAAAAATTGGTTAAAATTTTGTTTATAAACAATCAAATTCAAATGATGTATCAAATAACCCAGTGCTGTCGAATTTGCCTACGCACGGAATGCGCTCTAACACACACCTCTGTAACAGATAGAGATAATGTAAGGTTCATTGATAAGTTAGGAGCTTGTATATCAGATGTGGTGAGATTTTTTATATTTCCCACAATATGTTTTGCTGGGTTTGCTCTTTTTAGGACTGGCAAAAAGAAGGATTTCCTTTACTCATATGTTCAGTTTGCATTGAGAAGCTAAGGACAGCGTATGATTTTAGAATTTTATGCCTTCGATCTGAAACTTCTCTATTACGGTACATAAATCGCCAACATGAAGACGCAAAGATCTGTATTAATGATAGGCCTCTGGCAACACCTACAAAATTTGATTTTGCTATGCAGTCAGAGCCACTTAATACCTTATCTAGTATTAGTCAAGAAACACACAACTCGGATTATATAAGTTTAAGAAATTTGCTAGAAGGTAGCGATGATCTCGGTAGAACCCAATATAGTACAGAAAATAAAGATATGTCCACTTTCACACAACTACAAACACCCATTGGTAGGTAAAATATGATTTATACATCATTAAATTATTTAGTGGTTTTGCAGATGACATGCCTGTGGTTCCCATACCTGTATCACTGACGACAAACTTGGTAACAACTACAACAAATACCGACCCTTCTCAGTCTGAGGTTTCGATAACACATGTACCAACTGAAAATTCAAATCAAACCCCTACAACGAAAATTACAATAAGTACAGAGACTCAAACCCCGTATGCCCTCATGACACAATCGAATGATCCAATTCCCCAGACCAAAATAACCCCGAAAAGATACCCATGCAATATTTGTAACAAAGACTATAGTAATTATTCAAACTTACGATCTCATAAAAAATCACATTCCGGCGAGAAACCTTTCGAATGTAAATATTGTGATAAGCGGTTCTTGCATCCACATCACTTGAGGGAACATATACGTAGACACACCGGTGAAAAGCCTTTTGCATGCAGTTTATGCAATAAAAGGTTTACAATACGTGGTGAGGTTACAATGCATATGAGGTCGCACACTGGGGAGAAGCCATATGCCTGCACATTCTGTGATAAAAAGTGTTCAACCCATTCGGACTTGAAAGTTCATACAAGGACGCATACAGGAGAGAAGCCGTTTGATTGCGTGATTTGTGGGAAAAAGTTCGCCAGTGCATATATTTTAAACGCCCATAATAAAACTCACACTGGTGAAAAACCGTACAATTGCAACATTTGCGGAAAGAGTTTCGCACAATCTTCACAATTAACTGTTCATTTTCGTACTCACACGGGCGAAAAGCCCTACACTTGTAAACATTGCGATCAACGGTTTACAAGGAATACCGAGCTCACTATACACATGAGAGAGCATACGGGGAAGGTACCGTATTCCTGCAGCATTTGCAATCGGGGATTTGTGTATCAGTCGCACTATCAAGCACATATGGTGAAGCATTCCGGAGAGAAGCCCTATAAATGTGTTACATGTGACAAAAAATTCACAACAGCTTCGTATTTACAAGAGCATACTAGGAAGCATACAGGACAAAAGTTGTTTTCTTGTATGCACTGTGATAAGACATTCACCCGTGCCGCATTTTTGCAGAAACATATACGGAAACACACAGGAGAAAAGCCGTACCCTTGTGGGATTTGCAATAAAAGGTTTTCCTCTTCGAATTATTTAAGTACGCATATGAAAAAGCATGCGGCGCCTCAGCCACCTATTATGAACAATGCAAGTATTCAAAATTCTGTTATGCAATAACTTCGGTTTATAAATAATTTTAAAAAGTTTTAATAATGTCAACCTGGCCTAGAGCATAAAAAAAGGGTTTGACTGCTGTGAATTTGCAACATTTTCTTATAATGTATCATAGGAATCGAATAGCCATGTTAGTATTATGTACTGAATTTGATTTTATATTGCTGTGTAAACATGTTAGAATAGGTAACGTATTTCGTCTCAATTTTTTTATTCGCCTTAAATGTAAGAACGCAATACATTGATGTCCTAGTAAAATTACTTTTATTTATTCACTGCTTTCTGCGTGTGTTTGTGATAAGAAAATTTTTTAGCACTATGATTAAATATTGAGTAGAGTGCGGTTGGTATGCATTAAAGAGTTCCGTAATGTGTTTACATACAAGGTATCTATTTAGTGTGAAAATAGGGGTATGCAAGGCATGCTGTCGCATAGGTGACCGAAACCCTCGGGAGGCGCTAGATGTTCAACCGAACTAGATTTACACATTTAAATATCATATTAAAAAAGAAAATAGACACTAATAGTAATTCTTGTCTCTGTAAAAGCATAGCTTGGGAACTACAGGAAAACGGAGCTATGCTACTGCGCTCTGCACGGGGCCGTTCCAAGCTTGATGAGCGGCCTCGTGCAAACATAAATAGGCGTCCTAGGGGTGCCGCCAGACATATTTGTGGTGGGCGGGCAAATGCGAATAGCACCGAAGGCGATTTTTTAAAGAAAAGGGGAGTGGCTTATTGGAGCTTCGTAAAACGTATCGGAATGTATATCTATTAGTAAATTGGTCAAAAATTTGAGTTTTCTAAGTCTTCTTCTTCTTAATAGGCTAGTGCCTGTTCCATACCAGTTTATTGAGCACTATAAGCTGTCTCTCCGCCTTTTTCTCGGTCTTCCGACGCTTCTTCTTCCTGTTGGAATTTTATCCCTTGTTATTCGTACTAGGCGTTCACTGTCCATTCTACTAATGTGGTCGTTCCATTCCTGCCTTCTGCCATCTATCCACTCTCCTATTGGTGTTACATTACACATTTGTCTAATTTCTGTGCTTCTAACTCTATCTCTTAGCGATTTGTTCGTTATTCGCCTCAGTATCTTCATTTCCGTCGTTATCCCGGATTCCTCCAATACGTAACCCCGCTCTCCCTGACGCAGAATGGGCTAAAAGTGATAAAAATAAAGCGAGTCTTTTTGCTGAGTATCTCGCTGAGGTCTTCACTCCCAATGACCAAGAAGAGAATGAAGAAGTAAACATGCAAATCTCCAACATTCCTCATAACGTACCACCAATCAAATATTTTACACCAAAAGAAGTGCACAAAGAAATTAGCCGACTAAACACCAAGAAAGCTCCTGGTATAGATGGGGTTACAGCAAAAATGTTATGTGAACTACCTAGAAAAGGGATATTGGCACCCATGTATATTTACAACGCAATCCTACGACTTAGTTACTGGCCCAAACAGATGAAAACTGCTGAAATCATAATGATTCCCAAACCAGGAAAAGATCCGACAGTAGTCTCGTCATATCGCCCTATCAGTTTATTGCCCATCATGTCAAAGGTACTCGAAAGACTTCTACTTTTGCGAATTAACTGCGACCCAAATTCTGAAGATTGGGTTCCTCACCATCAATTTGGATTTAGACCATTCCACTCAACAACGCAACAAACCCATCGCATAACCCAAGTAATAAACCAAGTATATGAACAAAAAGAATATTGCACTTCAGCCTTCCTAGATATTAGCCAGGCCTGTGACAAGGTCTGGCATGCTGGGTTGCTCTATAAAATCAAAGAAACCCTCCCACTCAAGTACTACAGCCTGATAAAATCTTACATCAGTGATAGAGAATTTAGAACTAAAGTAAATGGTGAGGTTATGACGCCTGCAAATAATTTCCTAAGGAAACTCCTGTAAATTAGATAAGTAATTCGTTGATTAATATCAGCCTCCCGGAACCTCAATCGAAGATGGGCGGTTCTCAATAAAGTCAAATAAATAAAGTAATTAACTACTCGTCAATTACCGGTAAGGGCGCCACCAGCTTGAAAGATTACGCTGATAAAAATCCAGATGTAAATTGAGAAAACTGGATCTCCGAAGTTCTACACTTACCTAATTTGTCGCTACAAATTTACCAAACATAGGGTAACAATAAATAATAAGACCAATTGCAACAACGGTAATTTAATGATGCAAAAAAAAATATCAATAATATAATCCCCCAAGTAAAAGTAACATTTACAATATATGAATAAATATGTTGAGGAACCCTGTATAAGTACACACTACCCGTACAATTCACTCAATATAGTGATAAATAAGATTTAAATAAGTGAGCAAGGTAAAAATACTGCGTTTGTAAATAAATATCCTCGTTTATGAACCTAAAAACGCCCCCAGTCGCTGAAAGTACTTCCATCGATAAGAGCGCCCTGAAAACACAACATATCCTAGGTAACAATCCGAATAAACGCAATATTACGGCTCAAGATGACATACCCTGTATATATTAAGTGAAACTATGATAATATGTACGAAATACGTGACACGCTAATGTATGATAACATTAAGATAACAAGGGGTTCACAAACCCATAAAGCAATTTGAAAATTAAATATAAACTTACAGTAATGTAAATTAAACACGAGTGAATTAACTCGTTTCCGAAATCAACATATAATAAACAGTATTTACTTCCTTGTTTTCATCTGCTTGGGAAATTCCGTAGCAGCTCCAAGCCCGCACGTGTTCTTGAGTGTCGGCCGGAATGGTTTTGAATTCCAGTTTCTCGCAGACAGCAAATTCAGCAAATCAAAACGTAAATGACTGTTGTAAAAGCTTACAGCCCCAACTTGTTGACTAATTAAGCTTACACCCCCAACTTGTTGTCTAAATTAATAAATAAAGAATGCGTTAGCCTAGCATGTTCAAAATAAAAGATGGATGACACTTACCAATCGATAAATTTGATTGACGTGAATAAAATACTAAACGACGAATATAAATCGGCCAAAGACCCACATCGACTCTCTTCAAACTAAACTAAATTAGAATACGATGTACTACAAGATGTCCTCAATATATCGAGAAAAATACTC
>JABXWE010064037.1:0-11514 GCA_014611495.1 Limonius californicus
TGCTTGCGTTTGATTGGTTGTAAAGATGTCAGTTAAATGTTCCGCAAACAGATTAGCTTCCTGCTTACTATCTCTGGCCCATGGTCCCATTTCTCTTCTGACTGGAGGTATCGATGTAGTGGGTCTTCTGATTTTTCTGGTTACTTTCCAGAGGGAGTAGTCGGCCTCTTCAGTTGGTGTTAGATTCTGCAGGTACGAGTTTATTGATTCCTCTTGCGTTTTTGGATTTCTCGTCGTAGTTTTTGAGTTTTATTATTTACGGTGGTTTTATCGGCTGGGTTTCTGGATTGTTGCCATCTTCTTCTAGCTCTTCGTTTTTCTTCGACGAGTTCTCTGATGTCCAATGGGTAATTTACTCCTTTGGTTATGTGAGTGATTTCTTTTGTGTTATTATAAGTTTTCAGCTTCTTTTTCTAATTGCTCAGTCGTTCTTAGGTTAATATGCAGGTTAATGTTATTCAGAAGATCAATCCGGAAGATTTTACAATCGGTGGTTTTATTAACGAGGGTAGGATGAAGTTAGGAGATACTTTTCTTGAGATAAAGAAATCTAGTAAGTTAGGAATATTGTTAGTGTCAGTGAGCCAGTACGTGGGCTTACCTGTTGAGTGATAGCTGCAATTCCATTCTCGGACAGCTTTTCTCAGTTCACTGCCGTTAGTCGTAGTTAGTCTGAATCTCCAGTCTACATGTTTGGAGTTAAAATCACCCCCGATGATGAACCTCTCACCAGGAAGTTGCAGGACTGTTAGGTAATATTATTTTTTGAGATTATGTCTGGGTGGGTAGATTGGTAAAACTGAACGCCAAATGTGCCGTTTATATAACGGGGCAGTAGAAACCGCAGAACACATCATATGCTTATGCAACGCTACCTATCGCCTCAGACAAAAAATTTTCTGCGAGGACACCTATAGAAATAAGGCACTCAAAATCCAGAGCTATCCTAAGTTTAGCAAACAGCCAGTAAGTTCTCTAAACCAAGGAAGGGTTCATACGTTATAAAAGAACTATTAAGCGTCGATGTTACTGCATATTAAGCGCCAAAAGCCTTCATATCTATGATAATAATATTAATAATATCGTTGTTTTCTTTAAACATTTAAAACGGTTTATTCGATTTCAGAAAGAGTTGAAATAATTGCGTTTTTCTTCCCAAACAATGAATATACCACTAGAAGCACCGAATTGTTCAATCAGCAACATGCTGATAAGTATGTAAATCGTAAGTATGTCTGGAGTAAATGAGAAAATTTAGGGAGATTTGGTTTGTCGCAAATAAAAAGAGGTATTGTAATAACCGGGTAAGAAATGAAGCGGTGGAAATCGCAGTTGTGGACCATAATATCGTTGATCCTACGTTGAGTACAAAGCAAATGGATATTAAATCGAGTATTCATCGAACCCGTATTTAACAAATTTTAAAACACTACAAGTATATCCTTATAAGATTCATCTTCCTTGAAGCACTTAAAGAAGACGATTGTAACCGCCGTTTGTAATTTTGTGAAGCTATAAGTGAAGATGTAATAACTAATCCAAATTTTGCTTTCAACGTCTGTATTTCCGATGCGTGCACTTTTTTCGTAAATATTGTTCAATCGTCATAATTGTTGCTATTGGTCAGATTCAAATCCCAGGATATTTTACGAAGAACACACTGAACACCTCGAAAAATTAAAGGTTTGGACTGGCATTTTTAGTGATCTCGTTGGTGCTTGCATTGCATACCTGGTAATTTGACTGGACAGATGTACTTGATTACAAGACAACACTAATGCAATGTTAACTAATATTATAGATAATGATGATCATTACCTTGAAGATCATTTAATAATCCAGCAGCTACTGAATGGCCCTCAAA
Source organism: Limonius californicus (assembly GCA_014611495.1). Lineage (NCBI taxonomy): Eukaryota > Metazoa > Arthropoda > Insecta > Coleoptera > Elateridae > Limonius > Limonius californicus. The sequence continues at coordinate 1,865 of JABXWE010064037.1, forward strand.
GTCGCCAGATCCATTTCCGCTTGATTTATTTTTATGGGGCTTTTTAACAGTATATTTACGAAACCGAACCCGATTTTTTATAATATTTATGACAACGTATAATCAACCAATGCCGTCGAATCTCTCCACAAATACTTCAGAATGAGCTATGACATTTTGAACAGGACTTTTGTTACTATATGGACGTTGGTGGTGCTCATTATAAACATTTGGTGCCCTGGGACTGTGTACTATATTTCCGCCGGAACTGATGCTAAAAATTAAACACTACTGTCAAGCAAATCCATCTAGCTTTGTAGTCGTATGTATTTTGGGGTTGAAGTGCTCCGAAGTTATTCAAAGAATTGAGACGTATTGTCACCAAACATACTTACTTTGTTTTCGGTGGGCCACCCTGTATAAACTGATGTCTCAAACATTCCAAGCTCACCATTATGTTTATATAATTCGAAATCGTAATAAAATATTTACAAATATGGTTTATGATACGAGGCGTTTTAATTTAGTTCATTGTCAGTGTTTCCTTCTAGAAAGCAAATAATTTATACAGATACTCTAATTTTTGCCAAACATGATGGAAATTATGCAAGTTCGCTGCACCTTAACGAGCAATAAAATAATTTCTCCTGCAATAAAGTTTTGTAGCGTTAAAGTCCCAGAAAAAAATCTTTTATTTTGGTTATCATGCGTTTTCACCAAGAATTAAATGTAAATTTGCATTTCTGATAGGTTTCTAGATATCTAAAGTGGGTGGAATAGCAGACATATAAACATATGCGCGAATAATTAAATATTCCTCACAGGATTATGAATAATGATATATACATGGTGGTACTAATTTTTAGAACGCCCTACTCTCGATAGTAGGTATTTACAAATACTGTCATCATTAAGCTAGGTACATTTTAGTTGAATTTACATGCCTCTGTTAACTGCTGGATAAATAGAAGCTTCCGGTCTTAACAAACTGCATACAATAGCAATTACTGGAGTGCAGGACTGGCGTCTTATTATACACCTTGCGACATAGAATAAACACAGAAAATGAGGATTGAATTGTTGATATAAATGTACTTCTTTAATTTGTCTGCGGTTTTGTCTTTTGACGCATTACGAAAGTTGAGTTAAGTGGTTTTCAAAGTCAGTGCGGTTGTAATTACTTTCTATATATTTTATTATCTGCCTGACGTCATTGTCGCCATAATATGTTCGATTTACGCTATCATTTTGGAAATAATACAAATCTAAGGTTAATGAACTGCAAATTCTGAAGAGAAGAAAGTGAGATCGTTTTTTCGTGTAAAAACAATTGTAAATTATCAATTTCATGTAATATACAAATATTAGTATAGAGTTGCTTGGGTTTAATTGTGGTGTTTTCTCGTCTTTTTATAATTCGATGAAGTACTGGCTTGAAATTGTACTATTTTCTTTATGTGTCGTTTAAAGTATAAATAATGACCGCACATTAATCTGTGTTATTATCCATCGTTAGCTTTATGGACACTTAAAGTGTGTTAAGTGCCATGTACAAAGGAATCTATGGAATAATGTTTACATAGTTTTAGATTTTGTTCGTTTGTTAACACTTTCGTGTGCTGTTATTTTGGCAAATTATTGTAATTGCGCAGAGGTTTGATACGTGTACGCAGTATAAGAGAAACCCCAAATGTAAGTAAAATAAAAGCGAATTTTAGTGCTTCTGTAGGGAATCTACGATTTTCCACCTACATCCAAAATAGAAATATGTGGAAATAGAATTACGTGGATGCCAAACATTGTTGAGATACGGAACTAAATAAAAATTGGGATAAAAGGGAGTTAAGGGTCTAACGGTTATTATTTTTAGAACAGTCCTACACAAAGTTTTATGTATTAAAACCTGGATTAGAACGATATCTTTAAAGGAGAATTAAATAAATAATTCACGTGTCAGTAATTGTTTTTTATTTAGCGTATAGCATAGAATGCAGAAAAATATATGCAATATATACTACTTAGAGGGTACTGTAGGCTTCTTACCTAGCAATACAAGCAGAGAGAGCATTTTGGCGAAATATCTCAATACAAGCAGAACTCATATTCTGTTAAAATCCACAAAAATTCATACAATCACATTCTAAGAAAATACCAGAACAATACAAACAGAAATCACATTCATTCTCACAATATGTGGTATATTGCGAGACAGAAATCACATTTTGTCAAAATTCACAACAGTACAAACAGTAATCATCAGCTGCTGACAAAAGATCAAAACAATATAAATAAAAATCACTTTCTGTTCAAATCCACAACAGTACAAACACTAATGACAATCTGAGAAAATACCAAAACAATACAAACAGAAGTCACATTCCCGCAAAATACCACAATACAAACAGAAATCACATTCAGGCAAAATCCACAACAATACAAGCAGTTATCATCACCTTTTAGCAAAATACTACAGCAATGCAAACAGAAATCACATTCTTACAAAATACCACAACACAAACAGAAATCACATTCAGTTCAAATCCACAACAATACAAACACTAATCACCTTCTAGCAAAATATCACAACAATAAAAACAGAAATCACATCTTCGCAAAATACCACAGTACATATAGAAATCACCTTCTAAGGATATACCAAAATGGACAAAACCACAACACAAACAGGAATCACATTCAGTTCCAACAATACAAACACCAATCGCCTTCTAACAAAATATCACAACTATACAAACAGGAACCACATTTTCGTAGAATACTACAGTACATACAGAAATCACTTTCTAAGGAAATACCAAAAGAGTAGGAACAGAAGTAACATTCTTGCAAAATACCACAACACAAACAGATATCACATTCAGTTCAAATTCACAACAATACAAATACTAATCACCTTCTAGCAAAATATCACAACCATACAAATAAAAATCACATCTTCGCAAAATATTGCAGTACATATAGAAATCACCGTCTAAGAATATATCAAAACAATAGCAACAGAAGTCACATTCTTGCAAAATACCACAACCCAAACAGAAATCACAATCAGTTCAAATCCACAACAATACAAACACTAATCGCCTTCTAGCAAAATACCACAACTATACAAACAGGAACCACATTTTCGCAAAATACCACAGTACATACAGAAATAACTTTCTAAGGAAATATCAAAACAATAGCAACAGAAGATACATTCTTGCAAAATACCACAACACAAACAGAAATCACATTCAGCTCAAATTCACAACAATACAAACACTAATCACGTTCTAGCAAAATACCACAGCAATACAAACAGAAATCACATTTTCGCAAAATACCACAATACATACAGAAATCACCTTCTAAGGAAATACCAAAACAATACAATAGTAGGAAAATTATTTCGTCTTCTTCTTCTGATTATAGGCCAATGGCCTGATAATTGCCTACAATGGAGTAGTTTCTATAAGTTATGCCGCCTTAAAAAGGAATAAATGTTTTTAACTTCCGGTGTATTTCGGAAACCCAATGGTGGATCAAGCTGAAAATAGATATGTACTCACTTTAGAAGAAGCCGAACATTCTCTATGTATAAGCATTACTGCATATTGTAGAGGATGGATTGTACCAGCTTAGTTCATGAAAGTCTCTAGCTTTTATAAAATTGTCGTTGAATACCTTTTAAATGTAATCAAGAAATATTCACTATAAGGCGTAAATTGTAAAATCAGTAAGTGAGGTAGAGCATGTTGGACAGATGCAGGATATTTAATCATGCAAAATATTACTTTTTGGAATTGTTGATTATATTATTTAATGTTTCTACAGCAGCAAAGTGTGTTACGTCTACAGATTTAGATATATAAAAAGTCTGTCTATGGATGTTGATTTGTGGTTTCCGGAACGGTCCTTCTAATTATGACAAATGTTTATTTGTGGAAGCGTATTATCGACAAAACCAGTTTTAGAAGAAATCCCAGAACTTAGAGCGAAAGCCGTACCTTGGATAATATTACCTCTTCTTGCCAAAGCCAACTCATATTTTTAAGCTTTAGTACTGTAGAGTGTAGAGTGTTGAGATCCAAACTGAATGGTTTCTAATTTTTGTTAAATAGTAGAAGGTAGATAATTTATATACAGTGTATTGTATTAATTGCCGTATGTGCCCTTGATATCTTCTTCATATTTAAATTTTGATATTATTTACTCTGAAATAGGTTAGCATGCACATATTAAGCCATTTTAACCGCATACTGGACGTTGTTTTTAATACGGGAAACACAGTTCATAAACATATCAAACAATATCAAATATATGTAAATGTTACAGGCAGCTGGAATTAGTAAAGAATATTCATTAGAAAACTGTTTATGAATCCTGCAGATATCATTCGCAGACTGCAGCAGCAGTATGGTGGCAGGTGTCTAAGCAAAAGCCAGATTTATGAATGAATAGATCGTTTCAAAAATGGTCGAATTTCAGTCCACGATGAAGAGCGTTCAGGTACGCCTTCCACTGCGAAGACCGACATCAACATCGTGAGAGCATGATTCGCGATAATCGGCGAGTGAAAATTGATAAAATTGCAACTGAATTAAATATTAGCCACGGTTCAGCATTCACAATCGCCTAAACTCACTCAATTTGCGAAAAGTTTCTGCTAGCGCACATGTGGCCAACAAAACGATCCTGTATATTAAATAACTTGGTTTCGAGATGTTAGATTACCTTCAATATTGCCTTCACATGTCTCCAATTGACTTCTACCTTGGGCCGTTGAAAGAAGAGCTGGGTGGAGAGGATCTGTATTCGGATGAAAAAGTTGTTGAAGCGGTGCAGAATTGTTTTTTCCAGGAAGAAATTGAAATTGAGTTTGAATCGATGGACTAGGTGTATAGAAGTAAGCGAGGATGATGTGGAAAAATGACCTACATCATTATCTGGTATGAATAATTAAAATATCTGATTTATTAAAAGTCACTTTGGATGTTGACTTTCCTTCGTACTTTAAGAGTAATTTGTAATAGCCCAATTACGGACCAACGGTGGCGCGTATGGCAAGGACTGAAGGTGTACCTGTGCACAGTTGAACTTGCCCATTCACTAACAAGCGAAGGTTAGAGGGGCTTACGGAACAAATACTCTTCGACAACAGATTATCATTTTCCTAGTCGGTAAAGTAGTTGGGAATAATCCTGGATGCCAAGTTGACGTGGAAGATACATGTCGAACCGCTAATGCAAAGGTCAATTACTATCCTGTGGATGTGCAGGAGAAGGTTTGCCAAACGTAGGGAATTAATCCAATAGCTAACATGCAGATATACACTACAATATTACACTCATAACACAAACGCTTCTCAGGTATGGTGGACGGCGACTGGCAAAATAACCGTGAGAAATACCCTAAATGAAATTCAGGAGATGGTCTGCTTGGGTATTCCAGTCTTTATGCGCACGGTAACCATGGCGGCTGTGGAGTTGCTTCTGAGACTACCGCCTCTTCATATCATGGAAGCGGAGGCTCGGATTAGACAAAGGGGTCTGTGGGATTTAAAAAAAGAACTAATAGGGCATGCGAAAATCATATCAGAAGTGATTAAATGGTTAAATATCAATAATTCCTAGTAGCCAGGGGCGATCGTATGGCTCCCGTCTTCTCCTTCGATAAAGACTACGCGACAATCATCTCAGAAAGAAACGAATGGAAACAATCCCAGAAAGTTCTCAAGCCTAAGGACTTCGTCTGGTACTCAGATAATTACTAGCTTCGCTTTGCCTTACACCAAAGCGATGGGTCTACAAGGCCTCTGGAAGCTCCATAAGAATAAATACAGGCGGAGGTGTTCGACTTGTGCACAAGAGAATCTAAAGAAAGAATACTCCAATAATCACATCTGTCTATACACTGACAGTCAAGTGGTTGTCAAATCTTAAGTTAACACAGGCCTCCTCTGCGTTGGTCGTTTAATACTACCAGACACTCACTAAGCTCGGTTCCTGCAACAAGTTCAAAACTTCTTTGGGTATTAGGGCAAAGCAATATTGAGGGAAGCGTAGGATGCATTAGCAAGATCGGGCTCAGCAAAACCACTGGTTGGGTCTGAACCAGCCCTTCAGTTCACTGTTAACATGCTGCAAGGGAATTATTCCCAGAAATGTTATTTTCGTATTTAGGAAAATTGTGTGACAACATAGGCATGAGTAATGCATTTTTTGCAATGTAAAAACTGATAATTATCAATATAATTATAATTTATACGTTATTCTTCGCGCCCTATTAAGGAAAATTATGTATCAACAACGCCTCCAGGTGTTTAAATTCTTGAAATACACTTTCCCCTGCGTGAACTCACGCAAACTAACCAGTTAGAGGAATATAGTAAGATCAAAATACACAGGGTGTCTCATAAAAAATAGAATATGATTTTTCACTTTTTCCAACTTTAAATGATTTATTCTAGATAGTTTCTTGTATTGGACACCTGTGCGCTTGCTTGCACTATAAATTGTTGGACGGACTTTTATACATAATTTTGAAAACTAAATCACAGCAATTTTTTTATCTGAACAACTTTAGGTACATCTTTTTATTTATATATTAACTGAGGATTACATTTTTTGAAAATGTAAGGCTAGATATCGATGTATTCTTAATGGCATATATTTTGTCATCTCAGAATCTCATAGTGTACAGTATTAAAATATGATTATAATGATAGAGAAGCCAGAAAAACTGCCGAATGAAACAGCATCATATCGGGGCATTTCGTTCTTACCGATAATTTCAATGCTATTTGAACAACTATTACTCAAAAGGCTCAAACCAATAATAGAAAGAAAACTGATACCAACACACTAATTTGAATTCCGAAACAAAAGTTCAATTGTAGAGCAAGTTCACAGGGTAATTAATACCATAGAGAACAGTATTGGGGAGAAAAAAGTCTCAACTATCTTCTTAGATATTGCAAAGGTTTTTGATAAAGTATGGCATCAAGGAATAAATCATAAACTAGAAAAAAATCTGCTCAAACAATTTGCTGACCTTCTAAAGTCTTACATCGCAAACAGACTATTCAGGATCAAGTAAGAAGAGGAATACTCCGATTTATACGAAATTAAGGCAGGAGTGCCACAAGGCAATGTACTGGGGCCAATACTATACCTATAGTACACAAACGACATCCCGTCAACCAATGAGATAACAATAGCCACATTTGCAGACGACACTGCAATACTAGCGGTAGGCGAAAGAACTGCAGAAACGGCAGAAACATTACAACAAGCCACAAACCAGGTGGATAGATGGAGAAAACGATGGAGAATAAAAGTAAACGAAAGTAAGTCGGTGTATATCAACTTCATGAACAAGAAGGATGATTACGTGCCAGTGACACTCAACAACAGCATCATATTGCATGGTAATACAGCTAACTATCTTGCAATGAACTTGGATGCCAAACTCTGATGGAAAGAGTATATAAAGAAGAAAAGAGAAGAACTAAATATAAAATATAGAAAAATGTAATGACCACTGGGAAGAAAATTTCAATACATAAAAAGTTACTTCTGTACAATCAAGTTTTAAAACCAGTATGAAAATACGGTTGTCAACTTTGGGGTTGCACCAACAATACTAACATTAAACAAATTCAAAATTTCCAGAACAATGTGCTGAGTAATATCGTAAAATGCACACTGGTACGCTCGAAACAGTGACATCCACAGGGATCTAGGGATAAAAACCGTGACGGAGGAACTAAAGCACCTTGCCCAGAAGCATGAGACCAGGCTTCATCACCACGTAAACGTCGAGGTAATCCAACTTCTCGACAATACATATCTAGTGAGAAGAGATGTGAAAGTGTCAGTGAAAAAAGGAAAAAGCAACGTGAACTGTTAACACACAAAAAAGTGTTGCAAAACAGAACTGAGAGGACACCAGTGGGTGAATTCTTGGTATAACCATTTAGTTACTTTAAGTTAAATCAAAGTTGCTGGTTAGTCTTTTAGGCTAGTTGCTATGTAACACCTTATAATTAAACAAAATACACTATACATTGTTGGACGGACTTTTATATAAAATTTTGTAAACTAGATCACGTCAATTTTTTTAACTGAAGAACTTTAGGTATATTTTTTTATTTATTTATTAACTAAGGAGTAAATTTTACAAATGATTTCGATGATTTCTTAATGACATTTATTAAGTCATCTTAGAATTTCATACTGTATAGTATTAAAATGGGAAAAACCCTAAGTGAAGCATTTGCTCAACTCTGTGTACTTGTGACTGGATTAATTGGCTATCTTTACAACAAATATTGGCAATTCGGTTGGAGCAGAAGTTCCTCAACAATTATACTTTACAATGTCTGATTTGTTAATCAATTACACTGTTGACACAGATACATAGTTATATAATTTTAAACAAAACTAATGGCTTCTATTAAATCATTTAATGATTATGATGTTTGGATGGTATTTAAAACCAGTAGGCCTATACAATTGATAGTAGATTATTTCTACATAGCAAAATAAATCATATAGCATAGGTAAAAACCAATCAAATAAAGTTAGATAATTCGTATGTAATAAATACCTGGCTTTCTCAACAGACACCTGAATGTATTCAAATGTAGGAAATTCAAATTTTATTACTTTAGTGACCTCGTTGTTGGATTATTTAAAGTTTAACGGAATTGTTCTGATGTTCCACTCTTAAAATCAACATAAAAAATGTGCCTAATACGTCTGTTTTTATAAATATCAAATGTTTATTATACAACTGTATAATTAGTTAAATTGCTGGTAAAACAATTTAAAACCTGAGAACTGCAGTGTTTATACATAAATTGCATAGCAATAAACTAATTAAGGAATAGCCGAAGAGCAAAAACATTACGTAACTGCCATTTCTCCGTCTAATAATCAAGAACATAATAAAAAGTGTAGTTACATCAACTCGCATGAGATAATAAGGCCAATTTAATGCACGCCCGTAGTCGCAAGTGAAAGGAACCAAACCAAACAGAAAAAAACTAAAACATTCCGAAGCAAGGCATGCGTTTCCGATTTCCGTACCTTATTCCGGTCTGTAGACTCGGAAGTGGGACCTAAGGCTTGATAGCTGGACGCAGCCACGCCTTGGTCCAGTTTGGCGAGTTTAGCGCGCTTAAATTAATATTTGAAATTTTAAATTAAACGCTCTTGTCTCGCTTTTACTCGATAAGATGTATCGAACTAATCGGTACACCTGTGATAAATCAGTTTGTATCATGGTCAGGTCAATGTCTGATCTGAATTTTCTGCATCGCCTCTGGCTGAACTACTTTTTTCATATGCTAAGTTTAATAGAAAGCATGAGATGAATTTAATGAGCTTACTAGAACTGGATAATTAATAAGTGATAGTGGAAGTAGCAAGTCATAGTAGTTTCGTATTCAGTTTTTTATTTAGAAATTGCAGCCTGAGCTATTACTGCGTTTTAATTAACCCAATGTTTGTTTACTTTTCTTAATTATAAGTAGATGCATATTAAAGTAATTAATTATTTTAATTTTACGAATAAATATTTAGTATGTCAGTAAGTAAATCATAAAATTAAGACAATTTTAAAGCTGTAAATACAAAGTTAAGAAATGGCTATACAATGTATATATATAT
>JABXWE010064048.1:0-23439 GCA_014611495.1 Limonius californicus
AAAGCAATTTAATAATACGATATAAATGTCATTTTATAAAATATAATAGTGATTACTAAAATAGTACAACAAAAAAAACTTCTGGTTCAATAACTTACGAATTTAGTTAGTTTGTAGTTCAGTGTTAAATATTTCTTTAGCGTGCACGGTTTTCTAATATTTCTGTTGGTGGCATTTAAGTTGGTTGCTTAAACAAACTCGGTATTTGTAATACCTTACGTGTCAATACGTCAAAGGCTTCAAGTAACGTTACTTTAAAGATTAGGTACATTCATTTTTCATCCAAACATATCTTAATCGTACCATAAGTCTTCTCTGTCTACCTATCAAACGATTGACTGATATATTTTCAAATATAAGTGCAGGCTTATTATTAACACACTTTGGCTTACATGCAACGTTGTTTGCGCTATTTAAGGCAGTAAAGCTTATATTTCTCTAACATAAACAACGTTTTCTCCGAAAAGCCATTTTTAAAATTATCTCTAAACAGTTTCTTGTGTTTTCTGGCAAATCTTTAATTTATAGAAAACACAGTATTCAAAAAAAGTTGTGGAACGAAGCAAATAAACATTTTAAAATTTATTTTGTTTCAAAATATTTTTGTTAAACCTCCTATATGTATTTATATTACAGTATCAGCAGTCTACTACACACCAAGGCACAACAATAAGCGGGAAACATACGAACACTACTTTCATACCTTGGGCCTAGATTTATCTCGGGCGGAGATTTCAATGCAAAACACGTTTATTGGGGCTCCAGACTAAGCACCATCAAAGGAAGAGAAATTCTGAAAGCAGAAAATAACTTAGGCCTGCGACCCTTGCCCACAGGCGAGCCCCCATATTGGCCCACAGATCTAAGAAAACAACCGGACTTGCTCGACCTGTGCTTCGTGAAAAACATTAACCCAAACTTCCTAAGTGCAAATTCCTGTCTCGACCTCTCGGCAAACCATTCACCAGTACTGGTAACACTCGGCACAAATATAACAGTCAAGGCAAAATCACCATCCCTCACTAATAAAGGCTCAAATTGGAATCTCTTCCAAGAACTAGTTAACGAATCTTTGCAATTGGGCATACCGTTAAAGACAGCAAAGGACCTAGAAGAAGCATTAGAACATTTCAATCAAGTCGTCCAAGAAGCGGCCCGTCAGGCTTCACCAGAACACTCCAGCACATCAAATTGGTAAACTTCCCCATCATAGTGAAACAGAAAGTTGCAGAGAAGCGCAGATTAAGAAGAATCTGACACACAACAAGACATCCAGCTGATAAAAGAGCGCTTAATCATGCAACCTCTGCGCTCAAAAACTTTCTGCGCAACATAAAAAACCAAAACGTACAGAACTATCTGAAACAGTTATCACCATTGGAAGCAAATGACTATTCACTCTGGCGAGCTACAAGAGACTTAAAACGGCCCAAAGAACATAAGGCACCAATCCGCGCCAGTAACAATACCTGGGCAAAAAGCGACCGGAAAAAGCGGCGACCTTTGCCGAACATCTGGTAAATGTTTTCAAACCATTTCCGCCGTTAGTAAACAACGAAGAAGATGTTCACAGAATTCTGGCAGCGCCGTACCAAATGAGCTTGCCGAATAAAAAATGTAACACCTATCAAGTTGAAACCACTATACTGAAAAAAGTGAACTCCTATAAAGCCAAGACCTAATCACTGGTAAAATACTAAAAGAGTTACTAGATAAAGGATACCAGTTCATAATTTACCTATTCAACACAGTTTTAAGACTACGGCACTTTCCCGACCAGTGGAAAAACGATATGGTAATTCTAATACGAAAGCCAGGTAAACCTAGTGATCAACCAACGTCCTACAGACCCATCACTCTTCTACCAGTGTTATCCAAAGTAGTACAGAAAATGCTTTTAGAAAAGCTGTACCCAATTCTCCTGGACAAACACGTCATAGCTGACCACCAATTCGAGTTCATAAAAATCATGCAACAATAGAGCAGGTACACAGGGTAGTGAACAAAATCAGTAAGGACTTCGAAGAGCGAAGATATTGCGTTGCGGTGTTCTTGGATGTCACACAGACGTTTGACAAGGTTTGTCACAATGGCCTGCTTTGCAAACTCGAAAAAATCTTACCTACTGACTACTATGAAATACTCAAATCATATCTAACTAATATACACTTCCTTGTCAAATATGGCAGCAAATTAACACCCCTACACCCTATCACCTCGGGAGTACCACAAGGAAGCGTCCTGGGCCCTATTTTGTACTTGATATTCACAGGGGACCTGCCGATAGTGGCAGGAAACATAGTTGCTACTTTCGCCGATGATACGGCTATTTTTATATCGCACACAGATCCAAACCAAGCATCCCAAACTTCACAAATTCATCTAGAAAAAATACAGAATTGGTGTAATAAGTGGCGCATAAAAATAAATGAGAATAAATCGGCCCAAGTAACATTTACACTCAGAAGAGGCAACTGTCCACTATTGCAAATAAGCAACCAGCAGATCCCACAAGCAGACAGCACTAAATACCTTGGCATTCACCTGGACAGAAAACTAACCTGGAGAACACATATAGGGGCAAAACGAAAACAACTAGGGCTTAAATTACAAAAAATGTATTGGCTAATCGGGAGTAAGTCGCAACTTTCCCTAGAGAGCAAAATACTCTTCTACAAAACCATGCTTAAACCTATATGGTCCTATGGAATATAACTGTGGAGTAGCGCGAAAACGTCTAATATTGAAATTCAAAGAAGATTTTAATCAAAAGTAGGTACTTAGATCTTTAGTTAATGCACCATGGTACGTCCCCAACGAATCCCGATCCCCTTTGGCAGATTAATATCGAGCCCATTTCCTGTCCCTCTGTTTGCGCCGCTGTTGTGATAAACGCATTGAAGTTATGGCCCTTAACGTTAACTCCATTCGATCCCGTCTTAAGGGGCGTGCCAGCAAATTTTTCCCGCTTCCCGAAGATCTTAAGAACATCCCAAATTGTGCCTGCCTCTCTCTCTACTCCCTTCAACGAACCTCAAGGTAAAATAAATAGTTATTGTGTGGTGAAAAACTCTTTCCGAGATTCCTTTTCAAGTTTCAAGTACTGAACCTTTTTTTAATACGACGTAAAGCGACCTTCAGTCGCCAGTTTTCCTTTCTTCTTTTGGTAAGTGTAATCATAAATTGTATGAAATTGTAAACTCCGACGTCACTGGCTGCGTAGATCTGTTTTAAGAAATTAAATATCGCAAGCCACTGACGGCGAGCCTTTTTCAGTTCGAAGGTTCCAACAAAATCTGTATTAAATGATAAATATTATTAATGTCAATGTAGTCTTTGTTTTTGTATTGCCTCGCCTATTTCAAATAGTTGAGTTATATTTGTCTTAAAAATTTACCATATCTTTTATTTTTATGTATGTTCACTTTATTGTATGCATGAAATTTGTAAGTTTTATATACAGGAGTCCGTAAGCTGCTGGCTTCTCGGCCTTCCACTAGAACGTGCAATTAGATGAAGGTGGCGCCCACTAATTTTGACCTACCCTGTACACAACTAGGAAGATTTCCCTCCTGTAAGCCGTTTCCGTGAACCACCCCTACTCCTCTGAGCTAAGCTGTAAGCCTTTTTCCACCTATCCTGTTGTGGGTCGACCAAAAAGCTCGTTTAGCCCGTAACACCCTCGCCCTGTCTATCTGCCGGTGTAATTCTCCGTTAGGAAATTTCTGACCATGATTGAAAAATGTGCCAGAGCCCCACCGTGCATCAACCACATATTCATTCTATGAATGAGGGGTAAAAAAAAAGTCCTATCATGGCTCCAAAAACACCAAGCCAAACGTTAATTGAAAGTCTTTGTTGATGATTCGATTCAATAATAGCATACCCAAATATGGCTGCTGTGGAAATTAAAATTGCAATTTCGTGTGAAACTAACTTCGTCAGTAAATAAGACTTCACCCACAAAGTTTGCGTTTTCCGCTACTCTTGGGAGTGCCCATCGGCAAAACACAAGACGTGCAGCATAATCAGGCACACTAAGAGCCTGCACCCTTTGAATATGGTATGGGTACAATTACTCCTCACATAACATTCTCCAAATTAGGGAAGGATTAATATTTGTTTCGGCAGAAAGTCTTCTAGTACTGGTACCTGGATTTTCTTCAATCCTCCTTAAAATGTTAAGTTTCGCTTCTGGAGTAGAAACTGGTCTAGTCCGACCACCACCACCGTTTCTTGATTTAAATGCGTCAACTTCGGATAAACATCGATTAAAATTTGTCACACGGAAGTGCCTGGTTCGGAAATGCTTCGGCATACAAGCGACGTGCCTCATAAGAATTACCATTGGCCTTACCATGCATGAAATGCATATCTGCCATTTCCGCGTTGGTATACTTATTCCAACGACAACAATAACAATATTGACACTTACAGAAAGTCAAATAAATGTTGTTTTATCCACTTCCATAGCAGACATGATAAATACAATTCTGCACTCCTACTGTGCGTAAATAATTTGGCTGTATCTTGAAAACGGTTGATTTTCGAACCCGTGTTTATTACGACTTTTTGTTTGTATTGATGCGATCTATAAGTGAGTAAAATATCCTAACGTATTTTTTAAACATCCTGTATACAATACAAGGCAATACCGAACAGTTGAATATGAATTAAGAAGGAAATGGGAACTACTATTTATAAATTAACCAGTACGAAGATATAAACAGCGGTTAGGAATAAACGAAAACAACATTCGTAAAAAACTTGAGATGACTAAATTAATTGACCTTACCTTGTGATAGTCGAATCCGTGTTTGATTTTTTTGCCGTTCATGTTGATGGAATAGTTGTAATACTTGGAGTTCATGATTAAGCCACCCCATTCCCTCCAACCTGGTGGAATGTACGATCCGTTATATTTGTTTAAATACTTGCCAAAGTATCCTGCAAAGAATGCAGATAATTATAATATGATCCACAGAGAATGCCCAGCTGACAGTTCGAGCAATTAACGATGTTACAGTGTGTTAAATAAAACTCGTCGTCAGCAAGCCATGTTCTTGCTGTATCAGTGATGGCAAGAACATGCCTAAGAGCTGGTGGAGGAATAATAAATTTCATACGTAGTTTCTTGCAGAGCAGTAAGAGTGAACAATTAAACGATAAAATCAAACAGAATAAACGAGCCAGTAAATTCGCACACCTTTTATTAGCGAAATCGATTAATCAAAGCATTTAAATGAAGTTCCAGACGAGTTTACTTTTTGCTCAACTTGTTTTTCAAACGCTTAATTCCGTTTCAGGATACATTTATTTTACAGAAATAGCAGCTACGCAGTTATTTATGGATTCATTTATCTGGAGCGTTACATAATGCATACAATTTTATAAATTCTAATGGACGTATCTGCAATTGCTGCGCTTTTGCTTTATTTGGAATACCTACATTAACCCATTAGTTGCTGCATGTAAGTGCATTTAGCATTCCTTTGATGTGGCAAAAATGTAAAATAAATATGGGCTTGGCTGACGAAAAAACTATTTTGCTGCAGTATATTTAATTAGCGGAGGTTGTTATTATTATGATCTAAAAATAAAACATAATCCCGACTCCTCGAAGCTAAACCGTGCCGATTAAAAAAGCTTGCCGAAATGGCAAACCGTTTAGATGTAGCTATAATTATCGCTATAAAATATTTTCTAAGAAAGATTAACATGCCTTATAATCACAGGTGGGCCGTATTCGCTATTTTTTGTCAAAACAGAACGATCTTTAGCGGCACATTCAAACAAATAGTTGGTCAACGCCAAGTGAATTAGTAATGCATAGTTTTCTCTGATTTCAATGAACCCATGAAAAAAGCGCGATACCCAGGGGTAAATAACTCCCACAATCTGGTGCACAAATCGTTTAGTCTGTACAGTCCCAGCAACAATCTACCGCCGTCTTTACAGTCCACCTACAATCTTAACTGTTTTTTTTTATAATCTTTACAGTGCGAGTAAAATCTTAACAATCTAAGTGCAGCCTTCACTTAAGTTTTGCTTAAATCGTCTAGTCTTATTTACAACAGCAACAACGTTATGAAAAGTAAAATCCGAAAATAGTTAAGAATGAAACGATAATTAATTATACAATCGATTGCTTATAAAAAATAATCTAAATGGCTCTATTAATATGCATAACCGAACCGTTTATAAAGAATAATTACAAAATCAGCAAACAATTTATTTTAAAAGTCGATTCTCATTAAGTAAAGAACGTCGATTGGGAATTACTCTCAATTGTCACATATCGATTGTCTTACCAAATACTGTAATGCAAACATAATTACACAAGTTTTAATAATGTGGTTTACCATTGGGATAACAAGGGACCATAGGAATATCCAGTCCGCAGAGATGAGGTTCCTAAGAAAAGTCAAAGGATGTAGCCGGATAGATAAATTTACTAAAGAACACATCAGAAACGAGCTACAAATACAACCAATACGAAACCAAATAATCAATTACAAGACAAGATGGAAGGAACATGTAGACAGAATGAGCCCAAAAGACTCCCAAAATTAACAATACAGTACAACCCAAGAGAAACCCGAGATGTAGGAAGATCTCGGAAGCGATGGAACATTGAATCGGAACAGGCCACAAGGCCTAATCCTTGAAGTAGACGATGACGACGACGACCCTTAGGATAATATGTAGGAATTTATCATCAATTTGAATATTTCTTTGATGCTAATACAGCTAAACAGTACACGATTATGGTAACAAAATGAATATTTAACATATTATTAAAAAAAAAACTAAAAAGTATATAATTATCCATTAGTCGGATAATCGATTAATTCGACAATCGCATAATCGAATGAATCGATTAATAAAATCAGCTATTAATATCAATAAAGGGTTTTAAAAACATTGCCAATTATTTATTATATCATGATACTGCAGGAAAGCAGTAAGCATATGCGTGACCGGAGAAAAACTGGAACAGGTGGAAAAATTCAAGTACTTACGCACTATAATAGACAGTAAAGGAAATGTAGGAATAGATATTGACAACAGAATAAAAGCGGCATTCAACATGTTTACGGCAATAATGAAATCATTTATAAATAAAAAAGAGATATCTGCGAAAACAAAGTTAACTGTAGGTATACAGAACTATATACACCCCAATACTAACATATGGAAGTGAATCGTGGGTCGTAAACAAAATAAACAAATCCAAGATTCAAGCTTCAGAAATGAAATACCTGAGAAGAGTGCTGGGAATAACAAGACTTCAAAGGATTAGAAATGAACAAATAAGAGAGAGACGACGGAAACGGGGTTGGAAGCTTTATTCCGACGCAAGTCGAAAGAACACTGAATTTTTATACCCATTGGGTGTCGAGGTGTTTTGTGTTTTTAAGCTTTGCAGAATTTTCTCCATTCTGTCCTGTCCTCTGTATGTTCTTTTGTCTGGTTCCATATTTTCCCCTTCCTTTTTAGTATTTTTCCTGTCGCCTAGTTCCAGGTTTCCTTTAGCTTTCATCTTTTTCTTTTTCCTTCTACTCTTGCTTCCCACTCTTTCTTGATTGTTTTTCCTTGTCCATTCTGTATATGTGCCCAAAGCACCTCAACTGTTCTTCTTCTATTTTCTTCTGCATTGATACTACTTTTAGTCTCTACAGTTACCAGTGACCACCCCGTACAGCGACGGAGAGTTGGGCATCTGAAGCTCCCATCTTCCCCGTCGTTAAAGGAAGTTCCTTCCCGTGGCGTTGTCTCCGTTCGATCCAGTCTTCAGGGGCGTGCCAGCGAATTGTTCCTGCTTCCCGAAGATTTCAGGAACACCCTAGTTGTGCTTCTTTCTACTCCCTACCGAACAACGTCGTGAAAGCTTGATTTCAGTTTCATTCGCCCGTTTCAGATGTCGAACCTTTTGATGCGACAAAAAAAGGGACCTTCAATCCTCAATTGTCATTTTCTTTTTTATCTAATAAGTAAAGACCGGATATTCAGGCACTAAAAAATACTGAAATAGGCAGGCAAAAAGGCAATAAAAAATCTGGAAATAGGCATTTAAAAAAATAAAATAGGCATTATTATTTAAGTATTTTTATTGTATTAATCGGAATTACAACTTATAACCAGATGTTTTTTAAGATTTTCGGCAGTTAATCTTTGCCTCCTATCAGAAAATATATACTTCAGTTTCGAAAATGACCTTTCTACATCTACCGATGTAATTGGTGCGAATTTAAAACATACGATTTCATTAATTTCATAATTTAAGGTATTTTCTTGATCTGTATTACCTGAAAGAATGTTGGCTAAACTTTTTATAGCCGCAAAGTCTTTGTTCGCTGCAATTACAGATTCACATTTGACCTTTATGATATGGCCCTTATTACCAGAAACGCTACAGATACTTTTGATGGTATTATTTACAATATTAACGGCATCAATCAGAGTCAAATCTCTGCTTTCTAAACTTGTTATTGTACTAGGAAGTAGAGAATAATTAGCAGAAATAAATGCTAAATCATTTTTTAAACTTTTCTTTTCTAAAAGTCTTTTCACAGTTTTAATTGAAGCCGCCGAATCTTCATCTAAATTTGCAATTATATCTTTAATTGTTTTTAAATTCGTGGCATAGTAACATGCAGCAGAAATACGTATTTTTTTCGAAGCTATGAAATTATGTTAAAGTACTTACTTAAACAGGTAATGCAGATTGAAAGAAACATTTGTTTATTATGACATGACAGTTGATGAATTAGGCAGGATAATCCTTCTTTTGTCGGACGTTAATCGCCAAGGGTAGAAATTTTACAACCAAATTTCAGGTAATATCTTTTTCTGGGAAAGTATATTTAAAAACTGTCGGGCCTTTGCAGTTATTTACATTAATAAGAAACATATGTTCCATGTTCATGAGTTTTATGACAAAATAGGCGCTTATAAGTAAAAAAAGGCATTTATAAATAAAAACAGTTAAATAGGCATTTTTTGGCATTTTAGGCATTTTGCCTAAACATCCGGTCTTTACTAATAAGTGTAAAGAGTAATCATACATTGTATTGATTTGTAAACTCAGACGCCACTGGCTGCGTAGATTTGTTTTAAGAAATTAAATATCGCAAGCCAGGGATGGCGAGCCTCGGTTTGAACGTTCAATTACCCATAAATATTATCATTTTCAATGTAATCGTTATATGTTTTGTATCATGTGTCTGTAATTTAAAAGAAGTAGAATTATATTTGTCTTGAAATTTACCATATCTTTTATTTTTATGTATTTTTTATCTTTGTGTGCATGAACTTTCCAAGCTTTGCACACTTCGTTTCATATGAAATGCACCACCCATTAAAAATAAAGCTACGGGTTTGAAACTTTGCTAAAATAATGTTTCATTATTGCGTATGAAATGTTCAGGTTTTCATAAAAAAAGATTAACAATTATAAGAAAACAATAACAACAACGAAAACAAAATTAATGTGTAACATCGCCATGAACAGCAATGCAAGCATTTACTCGTCGTGGCATGCTTTCGATCAAGTGGCTATGTTCTCCTGGGGTATCTCGTTCCATATAATAACCTCAAGTTGGTGTCTCAGCTCGTCTAAGTTGTTAGGAGCGCTTGGCAATAGTCTTAGCGCCGCCCATCATGTCCCAAAGATGTTCGATCGGCGATAAGTCTGGTTATCGTGCAGGCCAGAGCAACATTTGCAATTGTGCTTGTTGGAGGTACGTCCTGGTAATGTGTACAGTGTGTGGATGTGCGTTATCTTGTTGGAAAATACCGTTTGACAACGTCTGCATAAATGGTACTAATGCCGGTTTCAGGACATTATGAATATAGCGATGAGCATTTAAAGTGCCTGGGACGTACAAAAGAGGTGATCTTCTACCGAAAGAAATCGCACTCCAACCCATAACTTCAGGAGTTAAAGCTGTATGGCGTCTTTCAACAAACGCTAGATTTCGTCTTTCTCCTGATATCGACGTACCATTCTACGGCCGCCATTTGCTCACAAACCAAATCTTGATTCGTCACTGAAGACAATGTCATTGCATTGCTGATTCCAATGCTGCCGGTCTTCACACCAACCAAGTCTAACAGCCATTTTCCATCCATCCGGTTGTGGGTCGACGAAAAAGCTCGTTTGGCCCGTACCAAGAGAATTTTGGTACGCATTACATTAAAGTTAGCATTTGAATTGCTTGATAAACCTTGACGGATAATTTGTGAGTTCCTTCAAACTTTGCAATAATTAGTTTTGCACAAGCTCCTTCAAAATGGTTTAAGTATTACTGTATTGTCTAAAAAACTAAATAAAGAAGTCCGTAAAACGATGGCAGGATATATTTAAAATAATTCTTCGCACTTCGCATTAAAACAAGTATTCAGTCGATACTGAGGCAGATGATGAAGAAGAGTTCCCAGATATTTAAAGATTATATAAGAGGTTAGGCTAAATCAGGGTTATACATGCACAGGGATTACAATTTTGGTATGCATTACTTTAAAGTTAGTGTTGGAATTGCTTGATAAACCTGGACGGATTATTTGTGGGTTCTTTCAAAATTTTAAATAATTAGTTTTGCACAGGCTCCTTCAAAGTGGTCTAAGTATTACTGCATTGTATTTACTGTGCCATGTCTCAAAAACTAAATAAAGAAGTACGTAAAACGATGAGGGGATATACATATTTAAAATAATTCTTCACATTTTGCACATTATAAACATGTTTGCTGTTAAGGTGGATGATGAAGAAGAGTTCCCAGAGATTTAAAGATTATATAAGAGGTTACGCTAAATCAGGGTTATACAATACACAGGGATTACAATTTTGGTACACGTTACTTTAAAGTTAGTTTTGAAATTGTTTGATAAACCTGGACGGATTGTTTGCAAGTTCTTTCAAAAATTTAAATAATTAGTGTGGAAACTTCAATGTTGTTACAGCTACACACTTTAAAGTAGCATGTGAACGCTAATAATTAAACAGTGTGGAAAAATTTCTAAATAATCCGTCTACGTTTGTCAAGAAATTCAAATATTCAATTTCGGTTGGAAAGCCATCAGAAAGCTTGTACAAAAATCGCAATCCCCATAGATATAATGTATGGAATACGTATCATCTCTTTCAGAACAATAAATAATTGAAGTCACTGAACTATTCTTTTGATATCTATTGAATAATTGTTGTAAATGTTATAAACTGTACAGATTAAGTGAACACACATAGTTTGTTTGGCACAGCTAACCTTTAATGAGAATATTGATCATACTGTAGAAAGTCTTTGTGCAGTCTTAAGGTGCACACATTTTAGATTGGTACAAATACGTACGCATTAGTATCAGTACTTAATCAATCAAATATTAGCTTCCAGTTTGTTAGCAAAATTAAGCTCAAGCGGGGAAAATAAATGTAGAAATACTTGTATGCACCAAACAAAAGATGAATATTGCATACGTTCCAATTCTACATTTACACATTATATTTTAAACACTTAGTAGAAAATCTTAATCTTAATGAAGAGCTGCATGAAATCTGCATGAGTAAGCAAGTCAATGTAACAGGTAACTAAATATAGAGACAAACAAACGAAAATAGTATACATACTTCTGATTAAGTCGTAAATTTAGATAATGAAATGAGCACAGCAGACTACTCATTTGTTGTTTAATGCAAATTTTCTACACCACAAACAAAACGAAGATTAAAAGTAGATAAACCTTGTTCTTCCAAGGACGCTACTTGTGCAAGGTAGGTACCTATTACAGAGAAGCAGGTTTTCTCTGGTAGGATAAATCAAGTCCAACTCTGTTTTGCTTGATGCACGGCGACACACAAGAAATATTTTATTTGGCGAATACGTTAAGAAACGCACGGCGCAACCAGTTTTCTGCGTTATGGGTCTACTTTTGTGAGGTCTGCTGAAGAGAAGATTTTTGCAAAAAAATCAATCTCGGTACGCTGTCCTCTTCGCACAGTTCAAACGCCATTTGCAGAAAAGATAAATTGTAAACACAAATATACATAACGTACTTGAAATAAATAGGGCACGTGTGCCTATGCAGTAATATCGTTACATAACTGGTTTGATGTTGTTAATGCCGCGCTCAAAAGCGAGAAGGTTAGGCTAAAAACGCGTAGGGTCAACGTTCAACAATGTGCAACGCTTAGGTCGCATTACGAGTTGGCTGCACAATCTGCAATACTAATACATATGTAATAAGCTGTAACAATGAAAACATTTATCATCCTCTTGCTAAGAGACAGCAGACGGCACGTGTTTTGACCGAGCACGTGGGCCCAGGCCCGGGGACCACGGAAGTCACCCACGGTCGCCCACCGTGCCGTTTAATATCGTGACTGGGGCACGAATAATTGGCTCTATTACTGCTAGTTGGTTCGCATATGGTTAAATATACTCTGTACCCCAACCTGCTCTCATTACTATTCCAAATTGTTCTGAACTGAGTGTTAAGTTACAACTTCTAACAGATGCTTGGAGCGGCACATTTCAAACTGCGATAATTTACCCGCCGACCTTTGTCTCGCAAAACGGGAAACTAGGTAATAGGTTACCGTTACAGGAACAAGCTCCCATAGTACCAACATGAGTAGGGTGAGGGCAGCTTACAGTAGCCACTACATATTTTTAATTATACAGTATGATCAACATACCTTTCGATAAAGGACGATTCGAGAAATCAAAATTATAGGTTTGATTAAACCAGACTGTCGTGATAATTACCTCAAAATGATCAAATTATAAAGTTCAATTGAGTTGTTAGAATCAGCTAAAATGGTTTTCACTAAAAACCACAAAACTCCATCAGTGAGTCTTATTTCCA
This sequence comes from Limonius californicus, assembly GCA_014611495.1. Lineage (NCBI taxonomy): Eukaryota > Metazoa > Arthropoda > Insecta > Coleoptera > Elateridae > Limonius > Limonius californicus. The sequence continues at coordinate 12,865 of JABXWE010064048.1, forward strand.
AAATGGTTTTAATGAAAATGGTGGATGGATTTATGCACTACGATATTATATTACCAGTTTTGTCAGAAGTTTTCTGAAATACACTTTCTTGAAGCTGACTTCCACTGCATTGCCAGAAATGCTGAAAATTTATTTACCCGTACGGGTAGTGTAACACGTAAATCTGGAAGATGTAGGCAAAAAATTTATAGTGAAGAGATTATTATATATTATTAATTATAGATCGTCTCAGGGGAAAGTGTAGTACAGGTTCTTACGGACTACGCCTTGGGGGACTTTACCGTAAAAAAAATGTAAGACCCTGAACGGCAGCATAAGTTTACTTAAATGGAAAACGATGTTCAGCTAACCGTTGAATAGTAGTTGTCACCGATAAGTAATTTGTACAACAAAAGTCTGTTTACCTAATGATTGACAGGTGCTGAGTATCTTCAAAGCAATATTAAGTAGAAGTTTGGCAACACTAGTGTCCAAAGGGGCGTATCAACCACAAAACCACCATCGCGGTCGTCCAAGAGCAGAAAGGGTTGTTAATGTAGAACAGCGTGTCTCGGAATTAATGGAGGAAAGTCCAAGTGTTAGCAGTAGAAGACTTGCGTTACAAACTGGCGTTTCCCATTCTACTGTTTGGCGGATTTTGCGGGATCAGGGACTACACCCTTACCACATTCAACGCGTTCAAGGTTTGCAACCAGCGGATTATGTACATAGGCAAAAGTGCAACAACCAACCAAATTTTCTGTTCAATTTGTTATCTACTGATGAGGCAGGATTTACGCAAGAAGGAGTGTTTAATGTCCATAATACCCACATTTGGTCAGATGAGAATCCACACGAAATAGTGGAACTTGGATTTTGCTTGATGGTGCTCCGCCTCATTATGCTAGGGATGTAAGCGAATGGTTAAATAATAACTATCCTGAAAGGTGAATTGGACGAAACGGGCCAGTTCCATGGCCAGCTTGTTCGCCAGATTTAAATAGTTGTGATTTCTGTTTGTAAAACGCCTAGACAACCTCACAGGAGCTACACGTGATATTGTCAAGAGAGTTGGAAAGCATGGAACTCGGTGGTGGGATTTTTTGAAGTATTGCAAATAATTGGTGTAACACTTCAATTTCTTTATCTTTGCTAGACGAAGGTTATGAAACTCTCCCTAGAATTTTCGAATGTTGGTGAATGTAAAAAGGACTGTACAAACGGATTTTATAATACGGACAAAATGTTTCGATAATTAACAGTTATTAGGAAAGAAAGAGTTAAATATTTTTACGGAAAATTTGTTGCAGAAATATCGAAATTCTGTTGTCATTCAAGACGGATGCATATATTTAAGCTATGACTTACTATTACTAAAAACAACCCAAGTAAAAGTTCTCCCAGCCAAAACTTGTCGTTCCTTATTTACAGAATTTAGCCAATACACTTATGACGTGCGATTTACAACGCTGGTAAGACGAGTTTCTGTTGGAGGCTTTTGTTAGAAACATTCTATGTATTCAATGAAGAAACAACAACCCTTGATAGAAAAAGCGCTAAAGAAAGGATAACCTTCTTGTTATGTACTAATACAAATGGGATATGTAAATTAAACCTATAGTATTGAAAAATATGTGGATTGTTCATATATTAACCCTGAGGTCAACACAAACACATTTGTGCCAGATTGTTGTAGATCGTTTGTACGGGGAGGGTTGTTTCTGCCCTTTTGACACTGGCCACTTGGGCCTATTGTGCATCCCCTTCTGTCGCTAATCGCTGTCAAGTAGGTCCGTCCCCTTTATCAGGTCTAGGAGTTTGTTGATCAGACTGGCTTGCGGTTGTATCTCGTTGGAATTAGTGCCTTCAAAGATTTGATGTGTTCTACGAGCTTAGGCTTCGCATTGGAATATTATGTGGAAGGCTGATTCCTCCTCGTCGCCACACAGGCTGCATATACCTTCGTTAAATAGCCCTATGTTGTGGAGGTGTTGTCTGAAGTGCCAGTGTTCCGTTAGGAGTCCTGTCACTACTCCAATGAGTCCTACTAAGTTATAAGACTGTTTTGGTAAGCTTGTGGGGGTGGTTGCTCATCATAGCTTTGCTTTGTCTTTGTTGAGGTGAGAGTCTCCAGTGTTCCGAATGTTTGGTTACGATCCATTCTTTAACTGCTCCTCTCACCGTCTGCTTAATTAGACCGACAACAGGTTAAGGCCCTGTGAACGGTGTTTCAGATCCTAGTTTTGCAAGTTTATCTGGGTTTGATTTCCTTCCATTTCCACACATGTTTTACCTTGTTGGAGTTTGCCAGTATTAAGAGACTACGAAGGAAGTCCCAGACAAGTTCTGACTTAATCTGGTTTAAATTTAGTGCTTTCAAAGCTGCCTGACTGTCAGAAATAATAAGGATGGTTTTGTTTGTGTAGCCCCTTATTATGTTCTTTTCTATTGCTGCTCAAATTGCATAGGTTTCAGCTTGGAATATTGTGGCAGCATGACCCAGAGATATGAAGGCACATATAGTACCTTCATATCTCTGGGCCATACTGCCGCATACACCAGATCCGGTTCCGTTGCTCGTGCGTGGATCGTCTGTATACCATACTAAGCTTTTATGCAAGTCTGGTGGTTCCCTTGATCCCATTCTTCACGGTTTATCCGTACTTCGAAAGGTTTGTGAAAAGAGTATTTTGTTAACATGTAGTCCGTTTCCATTTTTAATTTTGGGGCAGATACTACATTTATTATTTTGGAGTGTCCCCATGTGTGCTTCTCCAATTACCCGTACAGTTTAGGCGATACGCTCCCATGCGTGTCTAGATTCACAACCAATATTTGACCTCCCCCCTGATTTGCAAAGTTTCTTCGAAGCATTTATGCTATATACTTTGAAATAATACTTTTACAGGTGAAGAAATTCTTCAAGAAACAACGACTTCTAGAAAATTTCTTCTTCTCTTAGATACTGTATCAAACCGTATTCCAAATGAAAAGCTAATATTGTAAGAAAGAGTTGTTGCAGCAATATTTCTATTCCCGAGGCTACATCTTCGATTATGCTAAGGATCGCAATTTCATCAGACTAACAAAACCACATTATCGACCAAGACTATGACGCCAATAGTTGCTAATAATATTCCACTTGTGCGATTCCTAGTTGACCTGCATGAAGCACTATTCCTAACTGCTAGAAAATAATTGTTTTCTTTGTCTGTGTGTAGGGCAATGACTTGTTAATTAAAAAAATAATGATTAAATCTATTTTTAAGATATAGGAAAAAGAAAGATTTCCACAAAATTTGAATGAAGTATATGAACTCTGAACTCTCACAAAACCTCTCAGACACGAAGGTTGAGGCAAAACTTTTACAACATCTTCATGCAATATTAATTACTTATGTCTTAATTAACGGAAATGCATCGTTAGTGCTGCTTTCTATCAAAATTAACAAAAAATTCAGATTCACCAACGTTCACGTCTTCTGCCTGGCCCACATAATATTTTATACATTTTTTAAATTCTAATACAACATAACTTTTCAGTGACTTTAACCATATACTTCTTCATTAATGCTTAAATCTACATCAGAATCTAAATCCAAAACACAGAGCATTACATGATCACTTTCATTTACTTCGTGTAATTCATTTAGTGATTTCTGTTTTTTTATTTTAGTTTTCCATTGTTGCTTAAAACCATGTTTTCGTTAAAGTCTTTCTTATCCAAGTGTTCTTCGTCAAATCTTCTTCTTCTTCTTCCTATTTTTTGAACAATTCTTCAACAGCGAGCTTCTTTAGGTGAAGAATGTCGTCGGTATTTCGGAATTTACCAGTTGACCAAATTACACTATCATTCGTAAGCAAAGTTTCAGCATTACTATCAACATCAATACTTTGGCATACTATAACATCTGTGATGTAAGTAGCCACAAAGTTTTAGGGGTTGTAAATGTTTTTAGCAAATGATACATTTCCATTGTCTATATCTTGTCCTAACAATAATGTAATCTCATAGAGTGAAATTCCCTTAACCAGATGAGCAAGTAGCCGGGATTAAAAAGCATCACTGTAATATCTGTACAACGGACCCTGCACTTTCTTTTTGAGAAACTGAAGCCTATGACATGACTGTCGAGAAATACTCAACAATAACCGCGTTATCTTTGGCCATACGAAGAGGTTCAAATGAAAAATGGGATTCGTGATCCATAATGGGTAGTACAAAATCATCTTTATTTAGTCTCACGTTCCCAATAAAGTACTGCAGTCATGAGATCGATCCTGATGAAGAGGTTACTTCTATTGTCCCTTGTAGAGTTGCATTAGTGTATTTCTCGAAATTTCCTTTGGAAAATTTTAGCAGCTGCGATACTGAGGTATCTACCACTGCATTTGATCTGTCAAATATTTATTAGCAAGCATACGTGGTTCAACCTTTCCTACTATTAATCTTCTTTTAGTCGAAACTGTAATACTTTCTGAAACTATTTTATAGAAGTATCATTAATACTGAATATCGGTTCAAAAATTAAAAATCTTTTTATTGGTAACCGCATCTAACCCACAAACTGTAATGAAGATATACAGTTCTTTTACTGTTTTCAAATATAATATTGCTTCTTTAACACTACGTATTTTCTTATTTACATAGTTCGGATTCGATTTTGGAATACTGTTCAACGCTATTTCAAATTTACATTTATTAAAATATCTTTTCTATGTTATCTTTGGAATTTTTTGCCAGATCAAAGATATTTTTAAAACAGAGGAAATGCAGATCGGAAGACCGTGCTACGCGTGGAGTACATCATTAGGGGGGATATCCAAAGCGCAGGCATACCTAAGGAGACATGGGAGGACTGGGCACGAGGAAGGGAGGATATCCGAAGAGAGGTAGGAGGAGTGTGCGCACTGACTGAAGAGTCTGCTCAAGAGTCGAAGGAGGAGGAGGCAGTAAGAGGATGAGGAGGGGGTGGACAGAGGAGAGGGAACGAAGCACGTACCAGGGGGAAAGAAAACGATGGCTAGCTAGCTGTCACCGGCAGAGAGGAAGGTTAGGGATACGGAGGAAGTACAATCCAGATTCGACCTTTCAGCTAAGTGGTACAACAGTGGTAATCAGTGCGGTACCTATTACGTAGTTACTTAGTCATTAGGACACTAAGATAGGAGCAATCTGTTACCTTAAAACAAAGGCCAGATGGGATATCCGAACAAGGTGAAACTTTGATACCGGGATTTATTGGGGTCAAATGCATAATCTCATAACGGGCAGTGTGAATAAGTTTGGTAGTAAATATTAAGTAGGTTATTAGTTATTAGGAAACTAAGAGATGTGCAATCAGTAACCTTAGAACAATACATAGCTGTGAACTAAGAACAATGTGAACCTTTGCTACCAAAGTTTATTAGGACCAAATGCACAATCGCATAACGAGCAGTTTCAATAAGTTTGGGAGTAAATATTAAGTAGGTTAGTAGTCATTAGGAAACTAAGAGATGTGCAATCAGTAGCCTTAGAACAATAGATAGATGTGAAATAAGAACAATGGGAAACTTTGATACCAAAGTTTATTAGGGTCAAATGCATAATCGCATAACGGACAGTTAAAATAAGTGTGGGAGTAAATATTAAGTAGGTTATTAGTTATTAGGAAACTACGAGCTGTGCAATCAGTAACCTTAGAACAATAGATACACGTGAAATAAGAAGTTTGATACCAAACTTTAACAGGGTCAAATGCACAATCGCATAACGGGCAGTTTGTAATGTTCCGATTTTGTACGCATCATTGTTTTGCTTTAGATTTCCATGTTCGCAATTTGGGTTGCATAAATTTTGAATATTTTTTGGATTATTTGAATTTCGAACTCGTATCTTTTCGTCTTTCATTCGTTTAACTTTTAATTGCTGGATGGTATGCGACATGGATCGTGGAGTCAGTTGAGAAATCCTCGTGGTAGTGCACGCAACTCCGGTTGTATTTAGCTCTTGTAAGCTAGGGATGGATCTCCCAATTTATAACCGTAGTTGATAGAGGAATTTATCCTTATGCCGTCCGTTCCTTGGGATTGGGTGCCCTCTTTGGAGGAACGTTAGGGCGTGTATGAGAATTAATTTTCCTAGGGTTTTTTTTAATTTGATTGTGCCATTGACCTAGCGGTTCCCTAGCGCCGAAAATTTCATCGTTCGGCGTCTTTTCCCGTATGGACTTCCTACCGTTTGGAAATTGTCGTCAGACTTTTGTTATAATTTAAATTTTGGGGAAATATTGCGAAAGGTTAAAATTTTATTGAATTACATTGTTACATTGTTTGAATCTAGGTATTGAGTAACGAGATCTCGTCGACTTCGAATATTTAGTAATTTAGTCGCGTTGTATAGATTTTGTATTTTGATCATTATAATAACTTAAATTTATTCTTTCGCTTTATTGCGTCCCGTAAATTATCTTGTCGATTTATATAAATATTTTTCTCATTTAATAATTTTGTGTGTTACCCCGTTGTTAATCTTCCAGCTTGTTGATCTTGTTGTCGTTTGCTGTGTTAGATCCCAGGGAGGTTCCTGTTTTATCCATCGTGACATCGTCGAGGGCTCAGATTAATTTTCAAAACAGGTGGCGCCTAGGCTTTTTATTTTACCCTCCCTTCTTCGACTTGAGCTGGTCGACCCTTACTCTCGACACCTGGAACTTACCGGTGTTTTTTGCGATTGCCCTTGTTAGTCAATAGTATTGTTTTGTCAACTAGGTGTTACAAGGTCAAATACGTTTGGAAGTAAATATTAAGTAGGTTATTAGTCATTAGGAAACTATGAGATGTGCAATGTAACCTTAGAACAATAGATGTGAAATAAGAACACTGTGAAATTTTGATACCAAAGTTTATTAGAGTCAAATGCATAATCGCATAACGGCCAGTTACAGTACGTTTGGGAGTAAATGTTAAGTAGGTTATTAGTTATTAGGAAACTGAGAGCTGTGCAATTAGTAACCTTACAATAATAGATGGATGTGAAATAAAAACAATGTGAAACTTTGATACCAAAGTTCTTAGGCTCAAATGGATAATCGCATAACGGTCTCGGCTACGTACTAAAAAACCCCATTGATGCGTAGTTTACTAACTACCTGGTGTTGCAGCAGCGGTGCCTTGCGGTATGCATTGCAGACATGCTAACGTTGTGCAATTCCCCACCTGATCCCACCCTATCCCGCAAATTCCTACCCACCTACTACCATGGGCTGGGCCTGGCGTATCCAAGATCGACCCTCGGGTCAGCTCCATGTCAGATGATGATGATGATGATGATGAGATCGAAGATATTTTTACAACAATCCATTGTGTAAAACATTTTAAATCGCAATATGGAATTGATCAGAATCAGTAAGGTCAATTATTTATATTTCGTATTGTGATTGAGCCCTTTGTCCTTAGGGCGTTAATGATTACATTCTGGTCGGTGGTAGCCGTCTAAAAGGACTCTAAAGTATTGCTTGTTTATTATCAAAGCTCTTATAGCAGAGATAGTAATTTTTTAAATATATTTCTGATTGTATGCACTGTTGATTCAACAAATCGTAATGTCTTTCACATTTACTTAACATAATCCAGTAGCCTTTAGGCATTATTTTCATAGCTTTCCTTTAACGTCTACTTATAGAACATTACTTTTAGATATTTAATTTGTTCTTGTCGACACTCTTCTTCCGTCTAATTCATTCGATTATCGTGACAATATATATTTCATAATATAAGTGCACACGCTCATGCTTTTATCGTAGTGTTGTATAACCTCTAAACACTGATACCAATATTATATCCTCGATATGCAGAGAAGGTTTAAATGTTAATATATGTGGAAATCCAGGTTAATCGAGTTACTCAAAAATGTAAATACTTTTCTTTAATTTCCAATGTATTAAGTCGATTAGAAGACACTACCAGTTGCTTCATTATTTGTAGTGGTTTATAGATCCACATAAAAATAAAAAGTACCTACATTAATTTAACTTATTTTATGTATCAAACTGCAAATTTTCTTTTTACCTTCTGCTAAAGAATTCCAAAAAAATTGTATAGCGCACAGTCAGGCGCGTTTTAAACGAAAAACAAATCATAGAGAGAAGATTAAAGTTTGTTGGCCTATGGTAGCTTCTCTAGGATTCTCATGACTAAGTGGAGTATAGTAAGATAATCGCAATTATAAATTCAAATTATCTGCATATTTAAGTTCATCAAAACTATTAACAAAATGAAACAGACTGTGCGAAAGTCTACAAGTAGTTATGAAGTTGCTCAAACTTGGTTGTTCTATTAATTTCTGAATTATTATTAGATCACTACAGAGTACAATTTAAAAGGAAATATAGTTACTTTGGGAAATTCTTTAAGAGGTCGTTTGGAATATAGAAAGTCTTCCAGTGGGAAATACAAGGTGTTGAATTACGAGCGTTTTGGTACAGCAGTTCGCTTTTGTAACGCTCCAGAGAATTGCAACTTTGCCATATGACCTTCGTTATTGAGATGCGCAAAACCGTTGAAGCTTTCAGGATTCAATTGAGACGGTTATTTTTAGGTTCACCCGAACACAGTTACAAAATATCTCAATAAGTTGTGACCTCGAAGGCTTTCTGCGGTTACCGTTAATAATCCCTGAGGTTCTACTCGAAGAGCGATTGTCATAACTTCTAGTCATCGACATTTCATGTCCACTTTAAGTAACATCTTCGTAGTTTGAAGGCGAATGACGTCCAATGTGAGTATGAGAAGTTACGACAACACGGTCTTTGCCCGAAATCGCAGCAGTCTTAATATTATAAGCATTTCTTATACAAGTGGCATGTATGTGCTATCAGGTAATTCTCCTTATTTTACCCAATTCAGAAAAATTAGTTAATGAATTTCTTCTTCTTAGAGTGCTTTATCTCTTACGAGACGTAGCGATCTTCTCTCCTATGCCTGTGTTGCGCGTTTAAAGTACCACAGACATAGAGGACCTACAGCTTAACGTGGGCTCCGAACCACGGGAAGTGTAAACACTTCTACTCCAGAGAAGATATACTAGGCAGAATACCTCGCTGGTTCGCCATTGCCTTGCGAGGGAGAACGGCCGTTAAAAATCCGATGTTCCTGTACTGGGAATTGAACCCAGGACCTTCGGCGTAGAAGTCTAACGCGCTAACCTCTAGCCCACGGCCGCCTGAATTTAAGGATGCTTAAATTACACTAAGAATATTATCTGAAAAATGCAGAGTAATTTTAGAGTTCGCTTCATTCGGTACCGTCATTTGGGGTGGAATTGATAATTTTTTACCTTAATTTGTGTATAAATTTAAAGATAATTAATTTTACCCGAATAAAAAATTTCTGCTATAAATACGACACTTACGCCTTCTATTCTTACGGAAACCAGATTTAAAAAAAATATAATTAACCTGGTGTAATGAAAAATAGGGATTATCAAACTTAGACACACTTTGGGGTGACTTTGATCAACGACTTCAAACTATGCGAATGTACATATAGTACTTGTAGGTGTCATCAAACTCACACCCAGGCATATATTATTGTATATTATAATTATCAAATTTTATTTGAGGTGGGTGAGTTTGATAACTGTTAAAACATATTCATAATCAATCATTAAATGTTAAATGTTTTATTGCAAATTCTTTAAGAAAAATAAACATAGGTACATATTATTATGTGGTAGTGGTAGGTAAGTAAATACATATTATAAAAAAAAAACAGAGTTACTGTTCAAAAACACCAACGGTATTTTTAAAAATATAACAATGCCGTTTACCATTTTTCTGTAATGTAGGCTTTGGCAGTAGAGCAATGATATCCTCATTTATTACTTGAAATATATCATTATCAACCGTTTTAAAGGCCTTTTTCGCAGTATCACATGATTTTAGTCCAGCAACTTTTAAAGCATTGCTTAACTTTTCTTGAATAACAGCTACATACCTATACACTATTGCTTTTCGACGTCCCGATAACACCTTGACTAGTATATAGTCGTCGATTTTTAAATCTTCGAAGACAAATGCACGATAATCGACTTCCTCAGTTTCAATTTCTTCTTCTGATGTCGAATCTTGACAAAGATTTCCCTCATCTTCTGTTTCGGAGGAGCTTGCTTCTTGACTTGGCCCAGCAATGCTTTTTCCAGCCACAACTTCCATCTTCTTCTTTTTCCTGCTTGGTTCTCTTCTAGGAACACTATTAAATCTTCTTTCTTTTAATTAGTCCATCAGAGTATCACTGATGTGCTCTTCTATGCCAACGATATTATCGATATTTTCATTTGGAAATTTGTCCAAAACTTTATGAGGTTGAAGAGGGAAGATTCCTGTAGCGTTAAAGCCGCTTTCTAAGTCCTTTTTTATTGATCCTTCAATAGCCTTAGAGTTCATACAGGGTTTTTCAAGGAAAAGTAGCCACCCTCAGTATCTTTTAAAACAATTCTTTTGTTGAAAATCGCCAAGACACGTCAACAAAGACAGCAAAGGGGTCATCTTTTCACCTAAAATTCGGACGTCTGTCATCAACCCCTTACCCGTCACAGCCACCCCCTCTAAAATT
>JABXWE010064053.1:0-10438 GCA_014611495.1 Limonius californicus
GTGAAAGATATAATATAATTTTTCTACTACGTTATCATTTAATTTAATAAAATTGACTGCACAAACCTAACCTAATTGGAATTATCAGCTGTAATACAACATATTCATACTTCCCTTTAATATTTCAAAATATTTACATTTATTTATTTCATTTTCTTTTGGGGAAGTGGTTTATTTAATATATTATCATTAATTTAGTGAACGTTAAAGAGTTAAATTACACAGTTATTTGCATAGTCTGTTTTCAATTTGGCCCTACATGCTAGCCTGATGTTTTTAGGTTGAGCCGAAAACACTGTTTGGGCGTCCTTTTCTACAGCCTTCTCACTCTCGGCGGTGCGCAATTCGCGGATCATGAGATATTGCAACTACTCTACAGACGTCCTGGAGAGCGATACACTGCCTCGTGTGTACAGGAACTGGACTGATTCGGAGCTGGATCGGTCTGGTGTGGGGTGGCATTAGTATAGACGATCGCACAGACTTGGTTGTCGTTCCCCAACGTCTCAACGCACAAATTTATGTTCAGACGATTCTTCAAGAGCATGTTGTGCCATTTGCGAACAATTTCGGCGATAGCTTCATCCTACAACTGGATAATTGTAGAGTTCATACCGCTAATTTAACAACGAACCTCCTCCAGGAACAAGAAATCCTAGTGATGGGGTGGCCAGCCGTGAGTCCAGACTTAAATGCCATCGAACACGTTTGGTATTTACTCGACAGGCCCATTAGAAAGCGTCCTACTGCACCTCAGACTCTTGAGGAGTTGCCTAAGGCCCTTATGGAAGAATGGCGAAATCTACCACAAGACATGTTAAGACGTCTTATTAGCAGCATGCCTCGACGTTGCCAGGCTATTATTAAAGTTAATGGAGAGCACACGCGCTACTAAAGCTTGGTATTCGGGCGTTAACAGAATTTCCATTACATTTTAAGTGATAAAATATATTTCGATTTTGGTAGTCTTCTCAATAGTTTGGTGTTATTCAAGAAAACCGTTTAATTAGAGCATATTTGATGTTTGTATCTTGTTAAGTAATGCTGAAAGAACAATATACTAAAGTTGATACTTGCGTCAGTCTTTAATTTGAATAATTATGCACTCCTAAAGAAGTGTTCCCCTAATTTTGTTGAGCAGTGTATTATTGGGAAAGTAATTACTATCTCTATAAGTTAAAAAGGAAAGTAAACTATCTCTAAGAGCCTCTAAAAATACTATTCACACGTTAGCATTGTTGGTGCGGCTATTATTATATTCAATAAAGGTTTTCTGCATTTTAATTTAAGCAAGCAGTTGTTTTGTTGGAAAATTCCCAATAGATTGCAAAGCAAATTTTAGCTACTCTTTTCTATTCTCGGAATTACATTTTCATAGCTGTTGCTTCAATTTTACAACTGTAGAAGTAGGTCATTCTGTTAATTTTAAATTTTTAGATACGTATCTAAATTGGTTTAATGACAGTTGGTTTGTATGGATTGATTGCCTTGCATTAGGACCGAAATGCTGAGTTCTTTATCTCTTTATGTATCATAGAACGACTACATATAGGACTATTGCTCACATAACCTAGATCTCTAAATTTCTTGTACTTTACACACCGTTGAAGGTGTAATTGGGTCCTACCTTGAAAATAATTTATTAAAGAACAGCATGCAGCATCTAATGCATTCGAATTATATATGCATTATAGGAACATACAGTCATTTTTAATATTTTTTAATTTGCCCAACTAGATTTCGGAGAAATCTTTAAATTTATAATTTATATTGAAAAATATGCGGGAAATATACATATACTCGTATAATATTATGATGTTTTATTGAGGGACTTCGTATGAGTCCCACATTGAAGCGACAAAAAAATATTACGTTATACAAAAGGGGGAATGTTGCTTTACCTACAGCCATAACAAAGATGATCTCCCTTTTATATGTAAAAAAATATACTACAATAATAATATTATATAAGTTGTTGAAACAACAGAAAGGGCATACTTCAAACATAAACTTTAAAAGAACTCTTATCTCAGGGTTTATAATATTAATTTGAGTAACTGCTGTATAACCTTTACATTCTTGCGCTGGTTAACTGAACAAGGCGAAGAATACAAGGTAGTAAACATGAACTTATAAAATATGGATGCAACAAAGAAATGAATTAAATGTTATCGAATTATCTAGGTTTATTTCTTATAAAATGTTAAACAACTATAACAATTAAATGACAAAGTTATATGAAATAAATAGTAAGGTCTAATTTAACAAAGCACATTCGAACCGAATCACCGTTTCACATAGAAGCACTTGCTTATTTTTTTCAGGTGTTGGTAAAATTCAATAGATGAAATTAGGATGGCTGTTACATTCGTTTGATTATGCCGCTTTTTACCGATTAAGGTCTTATTTTATTGGCCGCTCCGTAGCCGATTACTATCTTATCATTTCCGAATACAGTTTAGTTGACTATTTGTTTGCCGGAAATTTCCTGTCCATGAGGGAGCCCTACGGGTTAATTTGTTCTAGAATTCTTGCAAACATATTTTGTAATTTTCGTAATATGGTGAAACACTTTCAGCTGCTGCATATTTGCGTTGCGTTTTTTTGGCAGATCTCCTTTCGACCCGGTTGCTTGCTAAGACTTCAGCGCCGACGACAAGTATTGCGGAGGGGCGGCTTGGGTTTCGATGGGTGTCCATTGAGTGAATTTTCGTTTCGCTGTTATCACCGTAGGGTGAACAGAACCATCGGCAAGTGTCGGATTTAAGAAATACGCTGGATTTAACACTTGGAAGGCAGTCTTTCGAATTTGGTTATCGCTTTTGCGGATTAATATCGTACCTTTTCTCTGACCCTCTGGATGTGCGGCCGCTGCGACAAACCCTTTGGAGGTTTGTGCGACGAATATTTTGTTCCCGATAGGCAAAAACATCTAAGGCCTCCGTTTTCTGAAAAAACTCCTTGGAGATTGTGCGAGGTGATGCAATCTCAGTTGGAGTCCCGTTGGTGTGTGTGTGTGTGTGTGTGTGTGCATCGTCCGTTTCGTAATCTAATACATATGGGCCTACTTGCATTTTTTTTCTAGGAAGAGCCATATTCTTCCATGAAAGAACCACGAACAACCAAATTGTGCCTCTCTCTCTACTCCCTACCTGAAGAAATCTAAGGTAAAAATTGCCTTGCGTTTAATTAATTTTAATGACTTGTATTGGTGTATAAAATACAGCGATCTTCAGTCGCCAGTTGCCTGCTTCACATGGCACTCCTGTTGATCTCGAGCTTCAAAACGGAAGTCCATAACTTGTTGCTTTTTTCTAAGTTCCTCGCATGAAAACTTTAGACTGAGTATCTTCGTATTCGTAAAATTGTTTCATAAGGTAATTAACCTAAATATTATTTACTGCTTATTACTTCAGATGTTCAATTATACAAATTCACACACATAAGTACATTGCACCTTTATATTTTCTTTTTAAATTGTTAGCCCCAAACTTGCTTCACTTTTCAGATTGTTGCTGTTTCGATGTTACTTCTTTGTTTTAATTTATTTTAAATTAAATTCGACTGCTATACTAGTTGCAGTTCCAGCATATGATGCGAATATCTCCCAAAATAATTAAACCATTTAAATAGCTAAGACGTATGTGACTCAACACCTGAAAATCCCACTATCAATGTTTCATGACATTAACACTTTTCCTACATACTTAGTTTGGGGAAGTAAAAATTAAATTTAAAAGTTTCTTGGAATTAGTTTTCTTTTTATCCTGACGACTAATTTAAAAGGGTTGCATCTTTCCGTACTTGTGTCATTCCATTACAAGTTAACCAATGTTGGAAACTTCACATCCCTGTCTTGAAATTCGTCTATAGGTAGTATTATAGAGATAGGTAAAAATTAAAGACTTCAATTAATAGCTCAGAAATTATAAGCAGATTAGCAGCACTTTTTCCTACCACATCTGCAGTTCTTAGTTTAAATAAGTGCATGTGTTCTGTCACAAGGTACTTAAAATCTAGAGACATACAAACGACCAGAAAACATATCTGCATAACGCAAATCTGGCAGTCAGTCAAGCGACAGGTCTGCCTGCTGATTATGCTGGGTGTCTCTCCCGAATGACCACGCAAAAGTTAATATTAAACATTCTTGAGCCTACTTTACGACGCTGCCAATTCTTCCCAATCCTAGTCTGGCGTTTCAACTCGATCGTACTGAAATACTCATAACTTATCACCAGTGATAACACAATATAGAAAATTCTGAACGAAGTTTGCACACAATGGCTTTGTTTTTGTTTATCTGTAAGACAGTGCCGGATTAAATTTGCACATATTTTCCTCTTTCCCAAATCTTCATGCAAAATTGATCGAATCGTTCAATTATTCAAACACACTAATACGACTTAAAGCGTTATTACTGTACACAGTTCTTACAATTGCATACGATTTTGATATAGTTTTCTCTAATTTACTGCAAACTTTAATATGAACTCATTGCTTCACAACGACTAACAGAAACGCGGTGTACGCGCTAGCTTCCTGTGTAGAAACTAACAGCCGTTCAATTTTCGTTTGACCATTCTTTATTGATAAAGCTGTGAACTATTATCTGCTGATTTACTTTTGGTTTGATTTCAATTTAATAAATTTTAAATATCGGCTAGTTCTCCGTTATTCTGCAGCCATTGTAAATAGAGAAAATTTATATAGGAAAATTTAATAGGAAATGTAGTTTGCAGTTCTAGCTGCTACTTTTACTACCTTGAAATAACAAGTACTGACAGTTTAATAACATTTTAAAAGGCAAAGTCTGCTTTGTGTAACGATTAAGATTTTCTATTAATCTATGCCAAATAGTAAAACTGAAATAATTTCTTTTGCCTAAATTATAGCAGATAGCGTAACCGAAAAGGTGTAGATAGTATAGCTGTTATACATATTCAATGTCATCTTAGGACTGGGATACAGGCCGATGAAAACGAAATCTACGCAAATAGTTATGATTTTAAAACCTGATAAAGTACCAACTAATCTTACGTCATATGGTTAGGGTCGACCTTACGCAGGGCGAATAAAAACTACTCAATTTTAAATTTAAATACGGTTGCAGCGTTTCTGCTTTTTTTTATGCAGTTCCTGGGTATACAAACAGCGGATGCGATTAGACTCACTTACTGATTTGTCAATAAATATTGGGCAGTTGTACTCAACGGGGGTCCTCCAGCCCCCTACCCCTGGATTGGGACATTAACAGAATACGGATGCTCATCTGCCGGCTAGCTGCTGCGGCCACAGTTATTCGTAATCGTAGAGTAATTACTACAATTATGCATATCTTCTGGTCCACCAATTCTGCAAAGGGATCCAGGCTATGGACTTAGTCTCTCTGTTATTCACAGGAGCGTGGGGGGGGGAGTTCCCTTAGCCCCATACGCGAAGGGGATAGTATCATTAGTGTAAAACTCAGTCGATACCATCCCGACATGAATGTTGCATTCATAATAATAATAATAATTCGACGTAGGCACATTTTCGATGTAAGCTCTGCCAACTGACTACCTTCCGAACGATTGCTAAGGGGTAATGTTTATTCATGCCACACACATTATCTACTCATATAGCTACTTATATTTACTATGGTATTGTTTCCAACAACTACTTACATACATACACTAATGTTGTATAACAACCATACTAGGACCCGAAGCTTGTAAACGACATATAATACCAAGCAGATAATACGTAACCATTTGGGTAAACACATATGATACTTCGCGGGATATAAACCATATATAATACCAAGTAGATAATACGTGACCATTCGGGTACACACATATAACACTTCGTGGGATATAAACCATAACCTAGCCAGGGACGTCACTGCTTACATCAGCTGACATTGCCATTGCAGCCCATCTTTATATATAATCACATACGTGATAACACTAAGCACGCACCTTGCCTCAGCTTAGAGGCTATTCGCATAATAATCAGTTCGCAAACGCTATTAATTAGTAATTACGTCAAAGACATGCATGCTTACGCCTCGCCCACATCACTGCCCCACGTAGACTGACACCGTTAACCCCTCTCAACATTCCGCCACACGTAGTTTCCTTCAAATTTTTATAATTCTTCCCACTGATATAGAGCCGAGAGAAGTTACGTTTATTTTAGCAAATGATTAACTGTTGAGCGCACATTCAAGTAATACTCACAGCAGGCAAAAACCGTTGCCCAACAATACAGATCAAAAAGTCTGTTACCAATCGTAAGTATGCTGGAAAGTTAGTCCTCCCTAAAATTAAGGATGGCTTGCCAACACAAAATTCGATCCCAGACCACCAGTTTGGATTTGATAAACTCACTCGACAACTCAACAGAGTCACCGAATAATATGATCAATAAACAAAGCGCTAGAAAATAATCAATATTGCACAGCGGTATACTTGGACGTAAGTCAGGCCCTTCGATAAGGCCAATTTAATAAGGTCTTATACATCTAACGGGTAATTCCAAACTAAATCTAATATAATACTGAAATTTTTAGTCAAAAACATATAATTGCAGGTGTTCAGCATGGTAGTGTTATAATACCACGACTGTATATATTGTATACGACAGATTGAGCAATGGATGAAAACACAACCATAAGGACGTTTGCAGACGACCCAATTATTCCCGATAAATACGAAAATTCTGTAGTTGCTACTGCCTATGTACAAAATCATCTACGGATACCCCAAAGATGGTGTGAAAAACGGCGAGTAAAGGTAAATAGACAAAAATCCAAGCATATACCATTTACACTCAGAAAAAACCACAGTCCAACGATGAAAATTAGTACCCAGGACATATCTCAAGTTGAAGTCAAATACCATGGCCTAAACCTAAACAGCAAATTAAACTGAAAGAGACTTAAACAACGAAAACAAATAGATATGATAGTAGAACAATCAAACTGATTAACAGGAAGAAAATCAAAACTCCCTAGAAAATAAGTTGCTAATTTAAAAAACAATAATTAAACCCATGTGGACCTATGGAATCGAGCTGCGCCAGCAAGTCCAATACAGCCAACGCAGTGAAGCATCCTGGTACGTGTCTATCCTCACTGTCCACACTGGCCTCAAAGTATTTTACATACAAGATGCCATGCACGAGAGAAGCAGCAAACATTATGTATGTTTTTCACCTTATCTTAGAACAGCTTGTTTAAGTAAATATTTTTGTTGAATATATATCTTGAATTGAATAATATGGAACTGGGTGCCGCCAGAGAGAAGGAAGCGCAAGAGACCGGCAAGAGCGTGGAAACTGGACGTCGACAAGGACATGGCAGTCGTAGAATTGGAAGAGGGAGACTGGCAAAACAGAAGAAGTTGGAAACTGGAAAGCTGGAACCGGTCGTAAAGCTAATTCGAATATCAGTTCCAGTACTCCAATAAAAGCCTGTGTTGCAGTTAGCAGTACGAACTTTGAACTTTGCAGCTACCAGCTGTACATAAAATTATCTTGAACTCCTTTCCATTTTCAGCATATTAAGATTCGCACTGGTTTAAAGTACGGTTAAAATAGAAGCGGAACCGTTTTATATAAGCACGTCTTAGACACGTACAAAATTAGTAGCATATCTGCAATAAATGTGCAATGAACATGGGTGAAAATCGAAGACCTGAAGTTTTAAGCCAGGTGATTATGAAAAATTACGCGATTTAAGTTGCTCTATAACAATGGTCTTGCGTCATTCAATATTCGCTGGTTGAAACATGAAACAGTTTTATCTGGAGCTCGAGGGATCCATTTTTAAGTTATGAACGAATAAACATAAAAGATTCAAATATACATAGGAGTCCTCGGAGATGCCTTCCGTAAATAAATAATCAGTGGTCTTATAGGCCTTTCACATCATTGGTGTTAAGTTTTTACGGTTGCATTAATTTTAAAGGCTTCATTTTGCGTATCTTCATAGAAAGGTCAAGAGAAAAGGATGTAATTTACTTATTATTAGCGACCGCCATTATTTATTCGATGTTTGTTGGGCATTGGAAATGGGATCGTAGCAATACTTTTCTATTAATTGTTATACAATCAGGTACAAAGTATTAACACTTTACTAGATTCATTTTCAACACTAGAAATACAATAAAGCACTTAGATATCGAAAACTTCAAGGTCATCGCACTTGCACTAACACTTTACTTTTATATAAGTGCGGCTATGTAAATGATCTCCTAGAATTGTTTTAGTATTTGAGCAGTCCTAAGATGTACGTACTTATACTATTATGACATTTGAAACTATGTTACCTATTAACCAACACTCATTTATATTCTAACCTGCGAAAACAAATGAGAAAAATTGTACTCAAAACATTTCAGTTTGTATATTTCAAAAGATATTCAAGGCTATAGAACATAACAATGCTCACACCTAACTTACAAATTTCACATTGTTGCAAATGCTAGACCGAGAATTCAACATTTTTATTTTCTCCTTCAGAATTAATATACGCACGTAATTCGAGCAAACGTCAAACGAACAAAAATATTATTTAACTCTGCCACATATTTGACTTTTACTTCTGCATACGTCCGACTACTTTGTTGCAAACGTTTTTGCTGCAATTCTATTTTGCAATTAGAAGTGTGACGCAAATGCAGTTACGATGTGGTGAAAAGTTCTCAGTCTATTTCGAATGTTCAACGTGACATGTGGGTAATTTGAACGTAGCAACGTAGTATTGACCAGGAAAGTGTTTCGAATTTCTCATTTTTAGTGTTCAACAAATAGTCCCAGGTTAGTGCTGTTAGACAGGATTATAAACCCTGTAGGGTAATTTACGTATAGCGCTGTTGTTATGTGTACATTTTTGTCCTACGTTTTCTGTAAGTGTTAGGTGTGTGTTTGGTTGCATACGCTTGGGATTTCGGTGCGCGTCTTGTGACCTTGTGGGATTTTAAATTTCTTTAGTTCCTGTTATGTAGGGAATTTCAAATATTTTCGAAAGTGTAGGTGTGTATTTTGATTCTGAGGCGGGGGAGTTTCCTGTTGCGGAAATTTTTGAGGACTTCCTTCTGGACGTGGTGTAGCTGTATGCTGGTGATGTGGTGAGATTGATTTATATCTTCGAATATTCCGGATTAATTTAATCATCCTGCCCTAAAAGAGAATTTATGCGTTATTGTGTTTAATATTTTGGAGATTGCATAAATTCTTAAGGGTTTTATACCCGATTATAATAACTTACCAGTATCATTCAATTATGGGTCGCCTAATGGTTTGGTGTTGTGAAACAAGCACTTGGGGTCATATTTCTGAAGCTGCCCGTGGACCGCTTCCCTGTAGACGATCTTCGTTTATTCGGAGTTCCTCGAAGAGAGAAGAGTTTTACTATTTCGTAAGCCGTACTCGTCCTTCCTGAGTTACCTGGCCGTTCCTGCAGAATCTGTCATCTTCGTGAACCTGGAGAGCGCTAGCCTTCGGAAATTGCTGTAATTCGGCCGTTAGGACACATACAGAAGCACAGGTTAGCAATTATAAATTTGTTCTCTTCGATCTTTGTTAACTGAAGGACGCGGGGTCGTCCACGATATCTGCCCGTGAATTGCCTAGAAGAAGGTTTTCATGTTATTTTGTTTGGTCGAGTGTTGTGAATTACAAATTTGTAGATTAACTTAATATTCCTGTTCACATTGTATTTAGTAACGAATTATTCAGATCATTAACCTTCAGCCAGTGTATGTATCTTTTTATATCAATTTGTCGTACTTCAGTGTATTCATGATCAATCATTGTAGCAGAAGTAATCACGTTACGTCTGTGGAAATTCATTGTTTACATTTAGCTGTCAGCTGTAGACATCACATTCTTTTTGCGTATTCTGCCGTAGTGTTTATTGACACGGCTGTTAAAGAATAGATGTTTGGAAAATATTATTGGTTCATTGCAATATTAAGAGTTATTTTATGAGGAAAGTATGCGGATTGGGGTTGTACTTTGTCGCGATTCGAATTCCCGGGAATGCGTCCCGGGTACTCAAACGCTGTATTGTACAAGGCCTTGCATAATTTTTCCCCAGGGTGCGGAATCTTCGGATAGGGGTAAATAAAATTCATATATTATTAACTTTGGAATATATCTGTAATTTGGTTCCTACCATTCGAGGGAACTCGAATGCTTCTGTTATTCTCCCATAGTCTAATTCTTACGTGTCATATTGATAATATTGACTTTATAAGTTTCTTTAACATTGCAACTTGGGCTTCACCCAAGTGTGATTCACATGATTTAATTAAATATAATTATCTACATGTTGTATAAATTGCTTTGGGCCATATCTTTGATATTTATGGTTATTGTATATAGATATATATATATATATATATATATATATATATATTGTATATTCCGATCCCTTTTGGTAAATTGTACT
>JABXWE010064055.1:0-18796 GCA_014611495.1 Limonius californicus
TATAGTAGAGAATGAAGTATGCCTGGTTGCATATTAAAAGGAAATTAAGGGGCACCGCAGATATTTGGCGGGAATTCTTACAAACCTTGTAAGTCTGTTCGTTACGAGGCAAGGTTTTAGGATAGCCCTTGAACAACCGTTTTGAGGAAAATAACTCTACTGTTGAATAAAGACGATATGAACAGTTTCCAGTATGGGAAAGTCCAGGGCGGCAGTCGCGTCCACTTATTTACTACACATATCGCCCCTTATATTACTTCTGTTCATGTGTTTTACAAAATGCTAGTTTATAAAACCAGTACGATTCCTTTATGTACGCCTGTTTAAAACATTAACTTAATAAATAATCGGCCTTTACGTGCATATATTTCAAGGTAAATACGTTCAAAGGAACTGTAGTTGATGGCATAATGGTGACCCAATACTCTGAGAACAGAACAGAAACTTTGTAAATATTACTCAAATTGGCAATAACGTTACTGCGTCTCACAATTTCATAAGGAAGCTTTGTTGTAGGATAAGTGGGCGCATCTGGAAAGTTTTATATGTATGCCAGATTATTCTCAACATACTTCTGTGAAGTAATTAGGGTTTGCGATGACTATGATATTTACAATACATGCCTTTCATTAATATTTACTTGTGCTTAGCCTATCTAAATTAATTTAATTTTGTGGATTTCGTGAAGGTATTTGGTTATTATGAGATGGTATCACATTCTGAGTAAACAATAGGAGCACCAAAATTATGATCACGTGTTTACGCAGCAGGAGATATATGGGAAGCTACTAAGGATATATGAGTTCCAACAATAAATAAATCAAGCAACGAACCCTAAGAACTCCCACTAAAAATAAGAGTTTATTTGAGAATTAATATTACCTAATCACTTTCCATACAAAGACACATTTAAATATTCGAGTAATTCATTAGCGGTTACTTGGCTACGGAACCAGTGTCTTGGGTGGACTTTATAAAGCGTTCTAAAGCAAAATACGTGTACTCGATCTATCTACTACATAAATCCAGTGTATTATACAATTCTGTCAAATAATCGATAATGTTACTTTCATAGTTCTTGCATTAACTCCTATGACATATCAGCCATGGACGAAATCAAGTAATGAAAACACGCTTCATGAATTCTGCTATAGCAAGACCAAGGCTAACGAGACTACGAGTATACCGCGCAGGTTAGTTTTTTCTTAAATATCCGCTATGTTTCAATCTCGGATCAGAATTGCTTATTCGGGAGAACGTCAAGGTTGGGCAAACGACCGATCTTTATGAGCTTTTTTATTTTTGCGATTAGCCATTAAATGAATACTCCCATATTCAAGGTTTCCTAGAACATTTCATACTACCAATCTACTACACTGCAATGAAAACCCAACCAAAACAGATAATTCTTTTCAGCTTCATTCCTGCATCGTATAATAAATAAAATTGATATATTTCTATCAATAATTATCCATAATTTGAACAAAGTATGGTTGGCTCAGAAGAAAAAGAAGGAATTCTTTAGAAATGCATTGGCAACCTGACAAGTCTTTTGGGCTTGTAATTATGATCTACTGTAACTATTTAACACATATGAACCGTAAAAATTTAACTGTTACATTAAAATGGAAAATGATGTTTGAAGCAAAATTTATAGAATATGTATGTTACAGTCAAAGACTGAAATCTGACAATGACGACATTGCCCCATCATTGTTGAAAATAGCCAATTTGACTGGCCAGTGTCAAGATTGCCCGAAAATTGGTCCGTTGTCCATCCTCAGTGGTCAATCTGCGGAATATTTCAACATTTACAACTTTAAGCGGCCAGTGACGTCAATAGCCAGTTATACATGACAAAATATGTATATCACCGAATTTATTAAGAATTGCGGCATGACAAACTAATATGGCACTTTGAGTTGCACAATGTTCCTGATGCTCTGTATGAATACCTGGTAGCACATTTATCTTTGCAGTGATACTTTTTATAGATTTGTCTGCTATTAAATGATATCTTTGAAACAATTTCACAAAGACTACGTTCATGAGATTTAACGTCTTGAATACTAATTAACTTCTCCGATGCAAAATAAAACTGGTTCCTTGTGTACAGTTGTCTCAGTAATCATTCTGATGTGCTGAATCTGTAAAAATGTCCGTCCACAACTTCTACAATTACAGTAACTAGATTTCCAGAATCTGTACGTCCTCTATCAACATTTGAAATTGGAACTAAATCCATACCACCTTTTTCAGCTGGTCCAAATTTTCTATTTGACGACATTTTAATTACTTTTTCTTGAGCTTCCAACGATTCCCTTGCGGAATGTTTTCATACTGACAGCTTCAAGCTGGAAACATAATGTACATGTTATTTCAATCATATCATTTTCTTTCCTAGTTTTACCGCAACTATTGTGAACGCATACTACACCGATATACTCGATTACTACTTTAGAACACACACAACAATAATTACTTCTGCTGATGATTCTGTTTGACCTTTCATGTTACTGTATTCATCATCTTTGGAATCGTTCCTAGTTAATTTATTAAGTTCTTCTTTAGTTTCAAGAGTTTCTATAACTTCAAGTGGAACTGATGTTGAGACAAGACCAGTGGTGAGCTATGAAAACTTTAACAATGAGCTCGCTCGCTCTTGTTTTTCGAGAATAAGGGGCAAATAACCTAAATTCCACTAATGTTTTCAGTCCTATAGAATGGGAAATTGAATTAAAAGTGAAACTTCTTCTGTATCCAAATCCGCTTCAATAGCAGGGAAGTCACAACCGCGCTTGTTATAAAAATGATATGTTCTTTAAGAAAATAAATAAATTAACAGAATTTTAACAAGAAGCTCGCAAATTCCAGCGAAATTAACAAGACGCTAGCGCGAATATCCGCGGGCCCCCTGTAGCTTACCACTGGGCTGGACCAATTCTAGCTTTGCATCCAAATACCTTACAAAATTGTCAGCTAATTCTGTACAACGTACGCACTCAAAAAACAACTAAATTAAATGTTCAAATTGTGCACCGTTGACTTCCTGACAATACCCATGCCGATGAATAAATTCTTTTTTAACATTGTCAGTAACTTCAGGAGGTATACGTTGTATCTCGTGCGTAATTCTTGCTTTTAAATCTTCTAAATTCTCCGGCCTGCTAACGTACACTTTAATTTTTAAATATCCCCCCAAAAAGTAATCTAAGGGGGTCAAATCTGGCGACCTGACTGGCCACTCAATCGGCCCCCTTCTTCCTATCCAACGATTCGGGAACACCTCATCTAAATAAGTGCGGACAGGTATTGCACAATGGGGAGGTGCAACTTCTTGTTGAAAGAAAAAGTCATCTCTCGGCAGATCAGGTTCCTCTAGATCTGGATACAAAGCTATTAGTGCAGGAATAAGATCGTGTCGAAGAAAATCCAAATATCTTGCACCGATTAGGTTCACGTCAAAGAAATAGGGCCCCAGAATTCTTCCGACGACTATGCCGCACCACACATTCACCTTCTGGGGATATTGAGTGCGATACTCCATCATCCATCGAGGATTGTCGGCAGCCCAATAACGGCAGTTTTGCCTATTGACATGGCCGTTCAAAAGAAAGGTAGTCTCGTCAGAAAAGATGATGTTTTTTTACGAAATTATCATAATTATTGCATAGCTGTTGTATTTGCTCGCAGAATTGATTTCGCCGATCAAAGTTGTTTTCAGACAGCTCATGGATAAGGCATCCTTATAAGGATGGTACTTCGCCTTTTTCATAATTATGTAGACTGTAGACGCTGCCATATTGAAATTAGAAGCCAATTCGTTAAGTGTTGAGTTATGATTTTCGTATACTACCAACAAAATATTACGCTGATTGTCTTATAGTGGTGTTGGTCGACCAGATTCAGGAAGATCACGAACATGCCCAAATTCACGATATTTAGACTCAACTCTACTTACCAAGCTTTGGCTAATAGGTTGCCGATCAGGATCAGTTGCATTGAACAATTCAACTACTTCTCTTTGGGTGCAAAGAATTTCAATTCTTTATCGTTCAGTTATTTTAACCATTTTTTATAAATTGACAAAGTTACTACTCAATAAACACTTCAAATACACTATTTTTGACAAACAAAAGATAAGAAATGCATTCTTTATTGGTCTACTATAATCACTTTACCATTTTATAAACTATGGTACTGATTATTACGAAAAATTTCCTCTTCATCGTCATACGTTTTTGACAATGTCATACTCGGAAAAATGTGCTGGATCCAAATTCGTGAAGAAAATTGTCGTTGATGTCATAGTGCGAAAACAAAAGACGATTGAAAAATGACAATTATCAGGAAAGATGCACTCATAAAAAATAAGGTTGACGTGTCTGAGGATTTTCTGTGAAAACCCTTCTAAAATGTTTCATCGAATTTATCCACTACTTTACGAAAGCACTCTATATAACACTTACCCACTAGCAAAATCGTATTATAATCCGTTTTGTGTGATTTTATTATTGTGATTAAGGGACGATACAATGCAAGGTTAGATTTTCTACTTACTGTTACGGAAACGATTATGGTAATAGTGATGAAAGTTGGTATTTGCTTCAAGTCTATGCATTTATTGCACTACAAGTAATTGCCAGCTATAAAAATACAACCAGTGTAATACTGACAGAAAAATTATACACAATAAATAATGAAGTAACAAGATACTTATAGGTTATGTTATAAACATAAATATAATCACAATTAATGCTGCTAACAAAATAAGCCGGGTACTTCTGATCATAAAAAAAAATGAGAAAAATAGTTCGCTCGTATTTTCCAATATTTCAAATTGTCTCTGCAAATTTAATAAGTAAATTGCTTTGGAGAATACTTTAGTATTCCATCAGGGAGTAATAGGTCCATGATAATCGGGGGCCTCGGTGGAGTAGTGCGGATATGCGCTGCCACTCGAGCTCACAATGTAATGCGGCCGTTCGGCAGGGGTGTTCGAATCTCTGCTGAGGCGACCATATTTCATTTAGTTAAGTTTAGGGTGCATGCTGCATGAATGGTTAGTGTGTAAGGGACGCCCGCACCCACCTGAAGTAATGCGGAAGCGGTTCAGGAGGGGGGAATGGTAGTGCGTAAGAATGGGAAAAGAAAAGGGGCCCATGATAATCACAAAAAATTTACATATAAAGAAATGTTCACTATTTAAGAGCTGGAAGTTTTATTTTAACGGTTGTAATAGGCGCAGGGGTAGTTTTAACGCCACACCTAAATAGGATGCGAAATATAAAGTGTAAACGAAATTTTTACTTTAGAGGTTGGAAACATATTTTTATGATGAAATAGCCACAGAGTTAATATTGATATCATGTGTTGTGCTAAACGAATTAAAAAATATTTAAACAAAAATTCCGTAAGTAAGAAATTTTGTTAAGATATTTTTGTTTCAGTATTTAATTCAGAATACCAAGTGACTGAATGTATTCTAAATTCGAATAAATTAGGTCACATAATGTAAATACGAAATATATCACATTAAAATGTTATTATATCCTAAACCGTTATTCAGACAAAGTACATATATGAAAAATTCCTTTCCTCCGTAAAGCGAACCTAAATAATAAGAATAGCCCTAACAAATTCTCTTTTGTATATGTGGTGATTTGGCTTTTAAGTATGGAAAAGCAACATTTGGAAACATTACTAAAATACTTTTCCATTCAACCAAAATTTAGAATATCCTGACTTGATGTCACAATATCAACAGAGAAAACCTAAGTAATGTGTGTGAAAGTAAGGACATAAGCAATTCCAAATACACCAGGCAGAAATTTTATTTATTTAAAAAATGGCAATACACGTCACTTAATAAAATCTATAATGGTTTTAAATAGTTCAATATCGTATTAAATGATTTGTAACCTCGGTATTTCAATATCTTGATATATTTATATATTACCCAATTACAAAATAGTACATTATAGGCCAAGGGGCAGAAATGCTAGATTTTTCCTAAGGTGCGCTTTGTAGCTCGAGGGCGAAGCCCGAGAGCTACAAAGCACCGCGGGAAAAATAGCATTCGGTCCCGAGGTGTATATTATACTATTTTTTACGCCGATGAAAACACGAAAATTAAGGAAGAATAAAAATTTCGTCAAAGCGATCTGTAATAATTAGTAGTTTGTGGAATTCGTATCTTGACAACCATGGTGACAGAAAGAAATTGCTTATAAACAAACTGACATTTGTGAATACAGCTTTAAAAAAAAACTATAAATGTGACATCCGACGAAAAAGTATTGTGCGATTTTCCAGCTAATATTAATTTTAGTAATTGTGCTAATGTTTCATTTACTGTAAATGTAAATAAATAAGTTCTTAAATTTGCATTCATACTACTACTACTTTTCTTATTGTTAAACAATAATACAAACTCCCTAGGGAGAAAATATGTCACATTATCTCCCTAGGGAATAATACTTCACTTCTGCCCCTCTTTTGTTTTAGGAGAAACAAACTTCTCCTCCCATCGGCGTAAAAATATTAGTAAATGCTGCTATGGAAATTATTTAGCAAATAAAATACAAACATATTGGAATATTGAGCGAGGAATATATTAACCAATCCACTCTAATAATTCAATACAATATTCTTAATTTTATCAAACTAATAATAATTATTAATCTATTTAGACCGTGTGTAAAATATTCATGATTGATATAAAGTTGTTTTTCAGCTTTCGTATTACTGGCGTTTAACGCAAAAAGAGCTGAGAGAACAATTAAAATTATCTGAAGCCGGGAAGTTGAGGAGCGCATTTTCATCTCTTCTACAACTTAATTTTCTTTTTATCTAGGAATACTTTGTGCCATTAGAGAGTCAAATTTCCTTGTGTGATATTGACATTGTAAGCTTCTACACCGGAAATTAGAAGCAGTATTTTAAAAGCAGAATCTGATTAGGTGCACTAATGTACAGAATCATCATACTTCCGTTTCATCTAAACATTATCAGCAGTAAAAACGTACTTATTTATATTATTCGTTAACTTTCAAGTGCACAAATATTCTAGGTCAGAAGCACGTCGGAAATTTTATTGCACTCGGTTTTAATAAAAGTCCACTTATCGAATGCATTATACGTAGCCCGTTTTTGGATCAGCGCCAGGAAAATTAAACGTGAAATAGAAAAATTTCGAGCCTTACTGATAGCAATTATTCCTACCCACGCCTATTGACTTGGACTTTGCAGATGATGGTAGGTCTACATTACATTATATACAGTCGTAAAGGTACATAAAACTTTTAGAGCAATTTAAATTCATAACAAATTCATTACTGTTGACAAACAAATTTAATTTGCAGTACAAAGAATGTAAATGTGCTTACATAAGGAACAAAGAAAATTAAAGAAATAGTAATTCTTACGCAAAGCTGCTTCTAATAATATTAGTGTTAGTCTTTAACTAAATAGTAAAGAATATTTAAATGTGGAAGAACCAAGCGGGTACTGTATGGTATTTCACAGTTAAAACTCAAATACATTAGGAATATGCATATGATTATTTCTCTCTGAGTGTTCTATCCCGTACTGATCTTTCCTTCTATGCCTACGTTGTGTCTTTCAGGT
This sequence comes from Limonius californicus, assembly GCA_014611495.1. NCBI lineage: Eukaryota > Metazoa > Arthropoda > Insecta > Coleoptera > Elateridae > Limonius > Limonius californicus. Next base: position 7,630 of record JABXWE010064055.1, read on the forward strand.
GCCTGAGCGATAGAGGACCTACCGCTTAACACGGGTTCCAAACCAAGAGCAATACAAATATTGCTACTTCAGAGAAGAGTTATTAAGTAGATTACCTCGCTGGTAACCATTGCGATACGATAGAGTTTTTTGAAATTCAAATTCGGAATTTTGGTATATGTGCTTAGAGCGTTAAACCATATCTCTAATTAACAGTTGCTAAATATTTTTGGGGTGTCCGGTACAGTAAGTTAGGAGTGCCGTAAACTGCTCCAGCATCTTGGTTAGTGTTAAATTCTAAACGATGAAATAATTATATGTCTTAATAATGTTTGATTACAATAACCGGAACTTGTATATTTATCTGCACCATTGATACAATACAAATGATTGTATACAATTAAGTACATACGCACAGACAAATTAATATATACATGCAAGGTTTTCAAACCTGTTATCGTTTCTCGCTTTTCAATATCCATATTCGCGATCTAGCCAATCCCTCTCTTGGAGCTCTGTTCTGTATATGGCTTCTTCCAGCTCTTAAGGGGTCTTCTTCGCTTCCTCCGTTCTTCAGGGTCCTATTGCCACACTCTTTTTGGCAAGCGGTTGTTCTTCATACTTTGGAAATGGCCGTACTATATCAGTCTTTTACTCTCAACCCTATCCAAAATATTACCTTCCGTCCATCATTCGACATGTTGTGTCATTTCTGACATGGTCTGATTTCGAGACACAACTCCTTCTCCAATAGTCAATTTCAGAGGACATTAACCTCTTTTTATCTCTTTTGTTTCGTTCAATAGACTCATGTGTTCTCTACACCTTTCGCTCCGTACACTCACTATTGTGAGGGTCTTATGTATTCTAGTTTTAAGGTTCAAAATATTGTGAGACATTGTTGAATCCCCGCTCACATGATTATGAGTGTTGCGTAGACGTAGACGCGACCATTTTTAGTGCAATTTTAAGTGTAAGTGCACGTGTACAGTTGTTTGAAGTGTGCGTATAAATAATATTTTTGTTTTGGTGTGTTGTCATGGGTTCCAGAAGTAAGTACATTCTAATAAACAATATATTTATTATTATTATGTATGGAAATTGTTGAAAATACATTAAATACTAGTTTGTGTGCAAAAGTTTAGATTTCATGTTGAGGTTAGGTGTCTGCATGTCACTTTTGAACGCATGCCACCATTGTGAGCCTCAGGAGTGAACATATCAAAAACACGTATATGCAAATGAAAGAAGCTGTAATGGGTGAAGCGTAATTACGTTTTTTATTATAGAAAAGAATAGCAACATAGATTTGGAAGAACTGTGAGCAAATCCCGATGCAATATTCGAGCTATTGGACGAAATTGGTTCGGATTTTGAATTCGATAGTGACAATGATGATGATGTCTGGGAACCAACTGAGCCTAGTGTTGCATCTGATGAAGAGGAACTAGACGAAGATAGCGGAAATGAAAATCACGATAATAACCCGACCCCAACGGTGTTCTTCAAAAGGTTTCGTGGCGCAAATTAAACTTCGAAGGCAAAGCCTGGCCAAATACCGAAGACAGCAGTAACGTGAATGTAGTGTTGACACCGTAGGGCTATTTTAGGAATTATTTGGGAGATGAGTTTTTTAAGCTTGGTGCAGAATGTACTGCTCAATATTATCTTCAGAAAAGCGGAAAGGAGATGAAACCTGCATTCACTCCTGAAGAAATAAAAAGGTTTTTTGGGATGCATGCCATTATGGGTTGTTTGAAATTTCCAAGTATCGATTTGTACTGGAGTACCAAATATAAAATTCCGATAATTGCAGATGCAATGCCAAGGGATAGATTCTATCTTTTACGTATTAATTTCCATATTGTTGATAATCTAGGCGTATCTGAGGACATTATGAAAGCAAATCATCTATGGAAAGTACAACCTATGATCGATTTTGTAAGAAATCGATGTAGACAAATAGAAAGACCTCTCAAAGGGGCATTCTCAGTGGATGAGCATATGATCCCGTTTTTGGGACGATGTGTTTTAAAGCAGTTTGTGCAAAATAAACCTAGGCCAGTCGGTCTTAAAAATTTTGTTTTGACCACATCCATCGGAACTGTGCTAGATTTTGAAATTTATCAGGGAAGTTTAACTCCTCTGAAACATAAGGAGCTTGGACTCGGCCCTCCATTATACTACGACTGAGACTTTGCCACCAGAGAGTTTTGTTTTCTTTGGCAGATATTTTTCAACAATAGCTTTATTATATATATAAGATATGAAAAGAGACGAGTCTGAACAATTCGTTAGAAATGATAGAAAAGTATGTTTCACGAAATGGAGGGATAATAAAACAGTCGTGATGGCATCTACAGCTTTCGGTGTAGAACCACTACACACTGTTCGAAGATGGGACAAAAATAAGAAAAAGCACGTAGAAGTTTCTTGTCCGAAAGTTATCAAAAACTACAACCAACAAATGGGAGGTGTGGACCTCTGTACCAAATGATGGAATACTACAGGAATTTAAGACAAGGAAGTGGACTTTGAAGACTATTCTACATCTGTTGGATTTAGCTATTGTTAACAGTTGGATGGAATCGGACCTACTGCAAGAAAAATAAGTATAAACGTAAAGATATCGTGTCCTTTCTTGATTTTCGTCTTAATCTGGGAGAATTTTTGCTGTGTGGCACTAAACAACGTAGAGCAGAAGACTCACATCTTACTGAAGATGAATCAGGGGAACAACCAGTACAGAAGACAGCAAGAGTAACACCAATGCCGTTTGTAGATAAAAGGTATGACGGATACAATCATTGGCCCGTTTGCGAGGATAAGAACCCTCTGGCTTGTCGTCTGGAAGGATGCAGCAGTCGTTCCAGAACCCGCTGCAGCAAGTGCAACGTATATTTATGTTTAAGCAAAAATCAAAGCTGTTTTGTTAAATTTCATTGTAAGTAACATTAAGTACTACATACATTCTTTACTTTATAAATAAATCATTATCCTACAACGGTTTAGCTACATGCTCTCCCCAGTGTGTATATTTGTGAGAATGTAACAATTGTACACATGTGGGTTTGGCTCCTAAATAACACAATAGTGACTATCCTTAAAATCCTACTAAAATGCCAAAGAAAATTTTCAAAAAATTTAGAGGTGTTTCTAATATACAATTAAACAAGAAAACACATACAAAATTTTTTTATTTATGTGTCCTTAGTTTCGGGAGTGAAAGGGCTACAATTGGCTTATATATAGTATTTATAGTTATTTTCGTAGCCGCTTCACAGTAGGTAGTGAGTTAAATTGACGGAGCACTTGTTGCCCTTGCCTTGTTTTATTATCCACGTACATCCCACATATCTTTGGCATTTTAGGCCAAGTATTTGAATAAGGTACAGTGTTTTATTTTACAGATACCAATGCCGACATCCCCTTTGTTCTTTATCCGCTACTACCATATATTCGATTTTTTTGCAATTTATTATAAACCACCATCTCTCATACTCCTGTTGAAGTTTCCGTAGCGTATTGTTCGAATCTCCATTATTGTGGGTTGTTATAACCTGATCGTCAGCGAAGAACAGACTATCCAACGTATTGTCACCTGTGATAATTGCATACCACTGCACCTCTTTTTCTACATTTTTCTTCTTCCACATTGTGTGTTTGGGAGTTCATGGAAAAATCGTTTACCTATCTCATTTGTGATCGAGTCTCATACCACATTATTTGGTTCTTCTACTCCCAACAAATATGGATACTCCCGGTTGAGGTCCCCTTTGTTAGAGGATATCTTAATAAATATTACTACTAACGCTGAATCGGCAGGAATCGTCCTATTTTTCGCTGATCACCGAAATGACCCTTTTAGATTTTTTATGTAGGATTCTTCGTGTATTACCGCCTATGTTACAGAGTTTGTTAAACATTCGATGGCAAATCGTCGATGCACATGCATAAGAAATTTACACATATACCTCTGCATAGCTGAAGAATGCCATCAAATACAAGAATTTTTGTTTCCCCTACTTTATTTACCTTTTTATTTTCTGGGGCCTTCTTTTATTTTACTGTCGGACAAGAAATGTTTAATTTTATTTACCTTAAGTCCCCACAATAAACGTAACAATTAAGGATCTATTGAGTTTGTTTCTTGTACCAGTGACAGTACTGATGAAAGAATAGTGAGAAGTACGTTACAGGTCATGTTAACATCAATAAAGTAGGCTAAATTTCAAGGTTGTAAACGCTGTTCATGCGTTAGAGTAAACGCGTATTCTAATAGTATACAATACATAGACAGAAATAATGAGAAATTTTCCAAAAAAAATTTAAAAGCGTAAAATGATGAATTTTGAATGTGTTTCTGCCACTGACAAGCAATCTAAACTTGAATTTCTTCATACACAGAATTTAAAAGAAAAATATATCGCCAGCTCGTAGTTAAATTGGATTGGCAGCTACATTAAATAGAGGCAACATATTAAACCTTTCTATCATCATTTTTCTTCTTTTAGAGAGACCTATAAAATGATATCATTTCAACCTGAAGCCCAATTCTCCAATTTCAATTACTCTCCTCCAGCCCTGAAATAGTTCAGTAAAAATAAAACTGAAGAACTCCATTGTGTCGCTGTCTTTGATAGAAAAAAGATTAACAGAGACCAACTTATTGCCTCATCAGGCTTAATTCCACAAACTCTTTGCATTAAAAAAAGTAGTATCCAATTAGTATTTCATAAAACCTTTTACGTAACTTGAAAACTCTTGCGATTACGAGGGTTCTTCCGCTAACAAATAGGATAAAGTTTAGGATTAAAGAACATTTTAGTTCAATAAAATTTGAACTTTTAAGTTAATACCTATAGTTTTATGAATACGATGTGTGGAATAAGGTTTGCATATCTAATGCATTAAACAAATTATTTACATAAGCAGTTCTGGAAGTTCAACTAGGGAATGCTGAAAGACGTTGTCACAGCTTTCGTAATCGCTTCTACGAAGCCAAAGTATGTTCCATTCATGAACAAATTCAACTTTTGAAAGAAAGAGAAGAGGCAGGGTGAAAAATCAGGCCAATATGCTTCAAGCCGTACAACAATACTTTAAAAAGGTCGAGCATTTGAGGGCGATATTCAGCTATTGTTATTTGTTAATGCGCAATTTCGGTGCCGGGCGCTTCACACACTTATGTACATTATGAAAACCCTTCAAACGGCCCTGTACAATCCTTACGTCTCTGTTGTGTACGGAAGACAGATTTCAGGTTAATCATTCTTCTGTCATCAAAGTCACAATGGTTATGTCGTAAATACTTTTTTTTTTAACATTCACATTACAACCCCCCCGGAACCGCTTTCGCATTACTTCAGGGGGGTACGGGCGTGTCTTACATTCATACAACATGCACCCTAAACTTAACCCTAGAAAGGTAACCTTCATTCATAGTACATGCATGGTAACCTACGTAAAATTTACGTATACAAATTTAATGTATTATAAATGCAATAATAGTCCATCTTTTTTATAAACATTTATTTATTATTTATCAAAATATACATTTTTTATAAAAAACATTATTTTTTTATTTATTGATAGTTTGCGAGCACGCGTAACAATTTTTTATTTGATGCTCACCACATATTGCTTTTTGGCAACCAACACAAAGTGTAGTTGTAATTCTTTTTTTGGTACTTCGGCACAAACTGCAATAGCACCTTTTTCCCTTCTGCTGGTTTTGGTATGGTTCTTCAGATGGTTTTATGTTCAACAGGTTTGCAATTATTTCCTTCAATTTATTTGGCAGGGTTGGAATCTTCAATCTTTGATGTAGCCATGGGGTCATCAACTGTTCTAGCTTCAACATGAAATCAATTCTTGAAAGAGGCTTATTGTTTATTTTAGTGTTATTATGGTAATATATAACGTACGAATTAATTGTAGCTATATTTAACATGTCGTAAAAAATACAACGGGGCCACCGCCGTATTTTTCTGTTAGTGCACAAATTGTGACACATTTGATCGAAAGTATCTACGGAGCCTTTAGTTTCATTGTATGCATGTATGATTTCTGGTTTCTTTGTGGTATCATCACTTGTAAATTCACCACTACCATTTAAAATATTGTCCAATTCTTGATCTGTATAATATCGTTTTTTAGATAAGTTTATACAGTAACAAACAATAGCTTTTTTATGCGTTAATGGTAAATATACGTAAAATGTACGTGTGGGCTCTTCTATTGTGCACTCTCAACTAACTGTACGAGGTCATTTGCTGGGACCTTTGCTAGAAATAGAGAGGGTAAGGACTGGGGATAGCATTCCTGGAAGCACAAGTTCAGCAAATACAATACACCGAAATAATTTGATATTAGTATTCGCTACTATGTAAATTTTACGTAGATTACGTTTCTAGGGTTAACTAAGTGAAATACTGTCGCCTCAGCCGGGGTTTGACCCCGCGTCCGATTGAGCCGCATTTCACTGTGGCCTCGACTGACAGCGCTTGTTCCCACTGCCCCATCGACGCTCCGGATCGTAAATAATACTGAACATGCACGAATGTTATAGCTGCAAAATAATTAACTAAAAATAAAATTGTCAATTTAGGAAAAAAGGCATGGTATAGATTATATGCTTACGTTAATTTCAATAAAACTTTTTTACGTATCAGTGTCAAGGAATGGTGTGACAACTCATTGTCATGCTTTTGAAGATCGGTGACCATGAGAAGAGTCTACAACAGAGCAAACTATAAAAAAAATTTAATTTAAAACAGTGCATTCTAAACAGACGTACATGTAGTATACCGCAAATGGTATTTTCATCACATTGGCTGTCAGTTTTGCTCGCGATTAGTTTCTATTATTTTTTTAAATACAAGGTTAGCTTCACACTCATGAGCTGTCACTCTGTTTTATGCAATTGCAGTTGCTTTCTTTTAGAGCAGTGGTTCGCAAACGTTTTTACAAGCCGACCCCCTGTTGGCCAAACTTTTTCTCCCGACCCCCCTCTTATAGTACTCAACTTCAATTAGAATCATCTAAACGGCCAACTAACGCCATCTATTACCAAGTAGCGCAATTTTGTTTATTGGTTCCCGTGGTTCCGAAAATTTCCACCATATTCGAGAGGATGTTGGATGGCGTTGGAATAATCTAGAAAATCTATTTTATATAAGCAGCAGACTGCAATGAGATTAAAAAATTGTGTGCTGTATTGCTGACTGTGTGTTGAATGCAATAAATCGATAACAAATATGTAATTAAGTACGAGCTATACTCGTTTTGTTAAAGATGTATAAATTTTTAAAACGGTCATTAGACCGCTTCTGGCAGTGACAAGAATACAATGAAAAATAGAGTATACATCGATGAATATCTCAAGTAGTTTTGCTGTTATTTCTCAGAAACCCCAGTGCATACATTGTTGGAAGTGTTGTCAAACGAAAGTATAAAGCCATCAAAGCTCTTCCGACATTTAAATACCAAACGTCCAGAAAAAGAAGCGGAATTCTTTCAAAAAAAGCTGAACTTCCCTCCACAATTGCTAAAACCAGTAAGTCACGTACATACATACATATGATCGCGGATTGAGTGTAAGTAACTACCAGAGTGAACACAATAAGCCTCTTAGGCTGAAATGTCTCCGGAACCAAGGGTAGATAGACTCAGGGGGGAAAGGAACGACATTGCTGAAGATCTGATTTTACCAGCAGCTATTGAAATGATGCAAATAGTAGTTGGTCAGAAAGAGGCTGACAAGCTGAAAGCAATATCCCTCTCTAATAATAATATCCACAGAAGGATAAATGACATGGCAGAAGATATTCGAACACAAGTGATTGAAAATATTAAGAAGTGCACGTACTTCTCACTACAGGTGGATGAATCCAGGTTTGCCTAATTTATAGCGTTTGTATGATACAGTACTGGACATGGTATTACATAAGATATTTTATTTTGTACTCCATTAGAGGTCAATACCACTGGAAAATGGTGATTCGACACTTTCATGCAAAGTATTAATAAGTACGAGATTGACTGGGCAAAATTTGTTACGATATGCACCGATGTAGCCAACTCTATGACAGACATCGATCTGGTCTTATTGTCAGATTAAAGAAGATAATGCCAAATGCTACATGGTTACACTGTTCCTTAAATCGAGAAGCTCTTGCATCAAAATTTTTACCTTCTAAAATGGATCGTGTTTTGAAAAACGTCATTACAGTGGTAAAATTCATCAAGGGAACAGCAAAACAGATTCGTATTTTTGGGAAAATATGTGGAAACATAGGTTTCTTCATACGCAAATCTTCTTGATCACACGAAAGTAAGATGCCTTTCGAGGGGAACGTCTTGAAAAGGGTTCTCCAGTTTTAAGCGGAACTTTCGACGGACTTGCAAGATGAGAAACTAGAATATGGGAACATATTTTCCAATTCTCTTTGGCTTCTTAGATTGGCTTTTATTGTTGATATTTTCGACCACTCAATAATCTAAATAGCACTTGACAAGGCCGCTATATTGACATAATAACAGTCACAGACAAAATTAACGGATTTATAAAGAAACTTGATTTCTGGTTTATTTCAATATCAATATCAATTGCAAAAGAGAAGTTTGATTCATTCCAGTGCGTTCCAGAACTCATGAAAGACTTAATTAGGGATGATAATATGATAAGTTCTAAGAATGTGTAAGCAGATATGCAAGTTAGTTTGCCCAATTTAAAACAACAGCTCATTGACTATTTCTAACCAATCTGTTTGTAGACGGTTCCTTGAACAACCTGAAATTTTGACAAATTACTAAAACTTATTAAAATATCATGTGAAGGAATGTTGAAACTATACTTCTTTTCCCAGAGTCTAAATTGGAGAAATTTTGAACCAAAGGAATACAAGAATACCCCGAGCTTGCGGACAAAGCTATAAAATGTTTGGTGCTATTTCCTGCATCATATTTGTGAGAATTAAGTTTCTCGTCTACTACTGCCATTATAACAAAAACAAGAAATGGCCTCGAACTTGAAAATGATATTATTGTGTCTATATCGAATACAGAGCCCAGAGACTAAAATAGGTTCGTTTACTTGAATTAAAAACAGTTAAAAGAGTTTATAATAATTTTTATTAATAATGTGCTTGAAGTTTATGCAACTGTTCGCTACAGCATTTTCTTACGAACTAAACTTAACTATTTTTCTTAATTGCTAACACCAAAACTACGTATTCAACCCTTGAGTGGTGGGGTTGTCACGCAGAAGAACGCGTCCTTTTTTGGACTTTCTAATGTCTCGGGTTTGACATAATTTGTCAAACATTAAACAAAATTTATTGCTTAAACTCGGGTAACGAGAAAAAGACGCACAATGGGTTTCACAGATTTTAACTGTCACTTTCTCTTCCATGGTCCATTATCTCAGCAGGTATAATTGTCGTATATAACACCTCCCAACGCAGACAAAGCTGTACCACCAGCTTTAAAAAGGGTTTGATGGTTCCTGTGTATCCCCGATCTAGTGCAGGTTGGTTGCGGTTCGCAAGGTCTGCTTGTTTTCATCTAATATTGCTTGATGTAAGGATGAAGGGATAATAGTGGAAAAATATTTAGAAGATTCGTTTTATAGGGTAAAGGTTATGGGTAATAATAATTATAATAAGGTTTTGAATGACCAAAAGTATTTGCAAGACAAAGATGTTTTTATTGCTACATTTAAAATAACTAATTTTAATTATTTCCTGGTAGTGTAGTACATTATCGATATTTGGCGGGAAATTACTTTTTTTTTATTTGAATTTTGAAATTGTACATTTTGTAATAAGACCTTAGGGGAATTTATTAGTTGCTGTTGGTATTCTGCAGTACCATAAAAGAGCCATCTGCAAGGATTGCAGGTTTCAATCTGTCGTAGTGTACCTTTACTAAATTCTTTTTAAGTTGTAACATGCACGTATTATTTGGGAGGATATTAATAATTTTAAATGGACCTGTAAATCGGGGGTCGCTTTTTTTTTTAATATTGTCGTTTAACAAATAAACGAATTGGTTTGCCTGGAAAACTCTTTCTTTTGCGGTTTTGTCGTATAATGTCTTTGATCGTTCTTTAGCCTTTTTCAGGTTTTCTTGCGCCTTAGGGAACATGTAATCGAATTTTTGTTTAAGTTGTAAAATGTGTTCGTTATAAATTCTGTGTTGATACTCGTAATCAGAGACGGGTTTTAACGAGGTGAAGCCAAATAAAAGTTGATAGGGAGTAAAAGATGTGCTACTTGAAACGGCAGTATTAAAGTTAGTGATTGCTGTTAAAAGGGAAATAGAAATGTCTTCGTTTGGGAATTGACTTTTGAAAATCCTTAGTGAGTCTGCAAGTGTAGCGTGAAAGCGTTCTATTTGTCCGTTTGAATGGGGGTGATTCGATGAACTTTTGGTGTATTTGATCTTAAACATATTGCAAAGGTCGTTAACTAAATTATTTTCAAATTCAGTACCTAAATCTGAGTGCAAATGTTCTGGTACTCCAAAGTGTTGGAAGTAAACGATTAAATTGTTCATGACTTCTTTCGCTGATAAAAATTGTAGTTTGTAACATTGTACAAATTTGGTAAAGTCGTCAATGATTGTCAGAAATTTGATATTGTCAAATTCGAAAGTATCCATATTCAGGCGTTGAAATGGTTTACTGCATGTTTCAGTAATGACTAGGGGAACTGTTAAGTTTGTTCTGCCAATTTTGTTTTGGTTGCAAAAATGACATGAATTTACATAATCAGTTATTTGATCTCTCATTTTTGGAAAATAATATAGCTTTCGAATTCGGGTGTAAGTCTCGTTAATTCCTTTATGGAAGTTTGGTTTTGTTTCATGGAATTGTTTAATTAAATTCCTATATTCCAAGATGTCAGGATAGATTATGCGATTTTCACAAAAAGTGAATTTAGGATAATCTTCGAAAATTAGTTTTAGAATGTGGGGAAGTTTTGGAACTTCCTTTTCAAATTGTGTAAAATAATGAGCGTCCGTAAACATAGTTTGTTTTTCAAGTAATATATTTACTAAATGCATTATATTGTTCAAATCGGGTATGTTAAGGATTAAATAATTCGTATTGTTGCAAGTGAAATAATCGACGGTAGGCATTTCGAAATTGATTTTTAAAGTTGACATGATTTCATCTTGTTTT
>JABXWE010064056.1:0-18569 GCA_014611495.1 Limonius californicus
AAAAAAAAAAAAAACAATTAATAGCTAGTCTATGAAATACAACTAATTCCCAGATTAATGAACTTAGACAATATATGCAGTATACTTTCATTAATTATAAGATAGATTATTATCATTAAAAAAATCGTAACTACACCAGTAGATAAATTATTATCGTATTTGTGACCTCCAGAATATTGTAATACAATTTAATTAAGTGATCTCTGCGGAAGCCTAAAACTTCACAATTATTAATTTATACACCTATTACATTTTTTCCGCTACGGGATTCTTCTCCTTCTTCTTTGAGAGCTTTGTCTGTTACGAGACGTAGCGATCTTCTCTCGTATATCAGTGTTGTGTGGTTTTAAAGTACAAAAGACGCAGAGAACCTCCAGCTTAATGTCGTTCCCGAACCACTCCAGAAAAGATTTCCTAGCCAGAATACCGGCCGTTAAAAATTCGACGCTCCACTACTGGGAAGTAAATCTTAAACCATCAGCATAGAAGTCTGCGCTGACCTCTAGTCCGCTATCGCTTGGCTTCTTAGAAAAGCATAAATTTTATTTTTCTAATACATCTCTTGTTGTTGCTAAAGAGGTTGATATTTCGAATTTATCGCAGTGGATCTAAAAAATCATTTATCGGGGACAATGGACAACTTTTATTTACCTCATTTTAAGAGAAGGCGAACAAATAGCAAATACAACGCAAGATGATGAAAATGTTGAAAATCAAGAAAACTCCAAGATATTTAAATCAGCAAAACGTAAGCAACGGAGAAAACCTCCCATAACAAACCTAGAAGATTTCGAAATTGATGACATCCAGACTGTTATCTATAATTTTTATAAAACCAATAATGAACGAATATCTAACAAGCGGTTATTACAGAAGTTAAAGAAGATTCTGATTGTAAGGGCGGGAGAACGTTACTGACTCAAACTATTAAAAGTGAAAATGGAGTCCAACACACAACAATCGAAAGACTTCTTCAAGAAAAAACAGACATAAGAAATTTCAAGACAATCTTCTTATAAAAAATTAATAGATACCGAAACCAAAATCGGCCAATTATATTTATATGAATGAAACATTTTGTTCCGATAATTCAACCAAGGGTTTATTCACAAATATTTCCCAAAGTAAGTGTTTAATAAAGTTATATGCATGAAGGGATGATCACGGATTCGTTGATAAAGCATTGTTAATTTTCAACTCTGGAACAAAATCTGGAGATTATCAAGACGAGATGAATTTTAAAAATTGTGAATGTGGTTGACCGAAAAACTAATTTCAAACTAGAAAAAAAATCGGTACTCGTCATTAATAACGCTCCTTATTATAATGTTCATTTGAATACTGCACCAAATGCAAACAATCGGAAACGAGAAGTGCTAGACTGGCTTGCAGAGCATGACATTCTTGCAACACCCGGAATGATAAAAGTGCAATTAACAACTTATAAACAAATAGACTTGTTATTATTTATTTATACAGGAGATAAAATTTAAGATAACATTCTTGAACTTCCTATGAGAAGTGCGGAAAGCCGCGTACGCGACCAGAGCAACCAGGCCTTCGCTTCAACTAGTGCGCTTAACATTTCCCGCTTAAAATGGCATTGCTGTATCTGTGTATGAGACGTGTTAAGTTTTACACGGACTCAAATTGTAACGCATAAATGTTAAACAGTCCACGTATTGATGCAGAAATACTTCATTTTAACTACTAACATTTAAATTAGAAAAATGAAGGTGAAATGAAGTTTTTGATTAACATCACTCCAACCACGGGCTACTTCTGTTTGTAACCTATTAGTCTTGCATGACACTCCATTTATCCAACAATTCAATTACAAATAATTACCGACACAGATAAGGCACATATCCCTTTGTTTTACTAACGGACGTATACCCTGCTCATAGAATTCTTGTGGCTGCTGATTGAAGAAGTCTTCCACGGCTATCTGTACTTTTGAGTCAGACTCAAAATGCCAACCTTTTAACCCTTTTTCAGCAGTCCAAAAGCATGGAAATCGTCAGACGATAGAACGGGGATAGACGGGGCATACCCTAAAACCCTCCATTTCTTTCGTTGCTGATTTTCTTTTACCACATTAGCAACATGAGGCTAGCATTGTCGTGCATCAAAATGACCCCACGCATAAGTTTTCCTGGAAATCACCAGCAACTATTGACAGACGAAAGTCATCACCATTTTGCCTATAGTCTGTGAGGTGTTACAGAGATAAGTCCATTCGCAAGCATTTTTTTTCATTAGACAGAAGACGAAGAATCCATTGCGAACATACTTTGTTGTAACCCAGACTACGAACAATACTATGGACAGATCTTACACTCGCACCAAAAATTTCTGAAATTTCTCTAATTGAAATTCGATCATTTTCTCTAATAAGGCCTTCCACACACGCCATATTATTTTCTGTTAATGCAGTACACAGTGCAACTGGTCGCAGCTAATCCATAGTCCCCTCTTTTGCTTTCTTAAGTTTTCGGCATCATTCCTTCACAGTTGTGTAAGCAATACGTGCATTTCCATACACTGCTTGCATTCGCGGGTGAATCTGTAATGACTGTACATCCTCAGCGCATAAAAATTGTAGAACCGCACGCTGATCAAACTTGGACGTATTTTCATCAACAAACGCTATTTCAAAATCGAAGTTTTAAAAGTCAGAATCAAATTCAAACGCCAAAAACTTATTAACTTATTGCTTACACACACTACTAACATTAACAAACGTCATTTGAATTATTGAATTTGTTTTCAAGACTAAGTTGATCAAAGATGGGTTTGAGTTGAACAAGCCTCGTATCTGCGTCATCGAGTCGATTCCCATTACATCTTGAATATGTGTATTACTTAATAACAGCTCGTACACGAGTAGAATTACGACAGCCATTTTTCTTTGCCGTTTTTGAGTGTAGGTATACATTTAATTTAATGCCACTGTTGCAAACCGGACTGGGAAATTCTATGTGGTGGGTTGAAGCATAAGATTTTATACGTTACTTGGTAATGCTGAGGAGTAGCAGTCAAGCCAAAATCGACACACAGCTAAATCACAGATGATGATTTCTAATCGCCTGTTCCTTAGGTCACGTCGTTGCTTTGCCCAGCTTATAATCTATCAGTACTGAAAACGACCGCTGAGCGGTCGAAATGATCATTTGCATTTCTTGCTCCGCTTTTATGAGAATCGAAGGGTTTTTTCATATCAATTTTATCATTTTGCTCATAGCTCTCATCAAATCATCTTGGAGAAACCTGATTCCATTGTTCGTACGCTGAGAAAATCTGGTTCCTACAGTAACGCTTTCCACGGGTCCGAGAAATTTATAGATACGATGGAATTCTTAGAAGTTGCAGCTACAAAATTATTTTTGATTGTAATGTTCAAATTCTATTTTATGGGGCGCTGAAATATGACTTTGAACAAAGGCGTCTTTTACTCACGGAGCGGGGAGGCACTGCGCAAAATACTATTTTCAGTTCCATAAAAACATTTTAACATGTAACACATACAAATTCTCTTCTGAGCCAAAGAGTAGTATAATTTTTTCCGTTGAGGAACAAGTAGTAGAAAATATATGAAATCTAATGAAGCACGTCAGAGTTAAAAAATAATTATTATATTTTGTAAAAAATTGTATCTTAAGAATAGATTGGACAAACAAAAAAAGCGGCGTTTTGGATGCGAGAGACGGCCAGAGCTGCAGAATAAACTCGCTTCTTTGCTTCTTCTTCTTTTTCAGCTCTCGTTCGTCCATATTTGGGCAAAGGCCTCCCCTATCTCTTACCACTTCTCCCGATTTTGGGCCCTGCTTCTCCATGCCAGTCCCGAGGTTCTTTGGATGTCATCTCCCATCTAAGCTATGGTCTGCCCCTGTTTCGTTTGGCTGCGCACGATCTCCATGTTTGTATTTTTTTGTTCCATCAATTGGCGTTCTGTCTCATCGTACGACCACAGAATCTCCATTTGACCGAGGCTATATGTTCAACAGCGTCTTTAACTTTGTCTGACGGATCCATTCGTTTCTTTTCCTATCGTTTATCCTTATATTCAGCATTATTCTTTTCATCGATCTTGGCGCCTTCGCAATTTTCTCTACATGTGCTTTAGTAAAAGTCCAGGTTCAAGTGCCATAGGAAAGACCGGCAGGATACACTGGTCAAATACTCGGCTCCTTAGATTGAGCGGTTCTTTAGTACAGTAGATGTCTTTCCGAAAGCTGCCCATCCCAAATGTACTCTTCTGTTGATTTCAGCCGTTTGGTTTTCTTTGCCGATAGTAATTGTCTGTCCTAGATATACATATTCGTCGACTCTTTCTAAGTTACAGTCGCTAGCTACAATTTGATCGGGTTCGGCTGCATTAGTCATGATTTTAGTTTTGGATATTTTTACGCTCAATCCTATCTTTTCGACTCTTTTGCAAGGTTGGTGAACATATCTACTGTGTCTTCTAAGTTGTCTGATATTAGGGCAATATCTTCCGCAAATCTCAAGTGGTTGAGCCTTTCGCCGTTAATGACAACCCCTTTCTGCTCCCTGTCATTTTTTTAAATATGTCCTCTGAAGGTGTTATAAAGAGTTTTGGGCTGACTGCATTACCTTTCCTAATTCCGCGTTTAATTGGGATTAAATTTGTTTCTTGGTGTATTTCGACTATGGCAGTTGCTTTTTCGTAGATGTTTCGTAATAGTTGTATATATCTAGGATCAACTCTGCTATTTTACAGACTTCTCTCAATCTCCCAGTGTTCGACCGAATCGAACGCCTTGTCATAATCGATAGAAAGTAAACTCCTTATAAATATATATGTATATATAATTTTAAAATTGACCAAATAGCTATTTTACAATCGCCCCATTGTATTACAAACTAACCTTAATACTCGCTGAATTATTTAGCTGAATAAGACTCTGAAATTCAGTGTTTAACAGACCGGTAGGAATGTTTTCTTTCCATTTACTCGAATTTTTTAAACGAATGCATGTCTTTTATTACAGCCCTCCCGAGGCAGCAGGGACTCGTTATGTCTGTTATTAAAACAATATTTGAAATGCCAACCTGCTGAAAACCTAATATCCATAATGAATGTGTTTATATGCGAGGTCATCCTAGTTTTCCTGAGTTTTACGACCAGTAAAACTGTTGAAGTTGCAAGTATTATATTGCCCAGCTATAAAACAAACATTAGAAAGCTTAGTAATTGTTTCGAAATAACGTTCTATTTATAGAAAGGTACTTTAATCAGCGAACTACCTATTCGAATTAGCAGCGTGAACGAATCTCTTATTTATGAGATAGTTAATTACGGGAGCAAGTGTTTATCAATCTTCAAAATTTGACGCTAACACGCAAACAAATATTTGGAATAAACTGAATTCCGAGAAAACTGTTTTCAATCGGGTTTCCGGTTTAATTAGCGGTTCCGCGTTGCTTCTGCGTTGAGATACAATTTAATAGGAGCTGGCAAACGCCTATACATGCTACATGAAAAATATTTTTTTGAAATTTTGCATACACAGATTCGGTTTTAAAGATTTAAAATGTAACAAGCAAAAGCTCTCTCTACACACTGCCGGCGAAATAAAATATTCACAATGCTTTTGACACATTCAACAATACTTCAGGTGTGACGATTTCGTACTGTCTATGAGAAGCCAAAAATGCAACACATGTATGTAAAATTAATTGTTTAGTTGACTGATTATTCAATAGATTTGTTTACAGTTTTCCCTACTACTAATAGCATTTAGGTATTTAGCAACTGCCGCCATTTTACATATTAAGCGCTTCTTAAAGACATCGAAACAAGTGTTTGCAGCTGTAACTGAGCATTATAATGTTGGATTCTCCCATTTCCATTACAGTACACATTTTACGGGATTCCGAACAACTGGCAGGACATAAATCAATTTTTTTGTAACATGTCTACGTATACTGAGGCGCTTTTTATTCGCGCTACCCATACACGAATCGCTTCTATATAAATTAGGGATTTTAACTTTATACAAGCTAGCTTTATTCACAAAACTGAGGGATTAAAGTGTATTATACAACTACGAGGGATAACCCTTTACAATGTACGCTAACTGGCAGGTGACACAACAATTTTTATGCCATACTAAATTAAAAGATTAAGTGTTAATCAATGTTCTTTTTAGCGAGGTTGTTCTGGGTTTACCTTCCAGCCTAATAAACTAAGCTGAAATTAAAAGATATATATATATATATAAAACCCCGAAAACAATTTAATGTTTGATTTAATGAAACTATATGTTTCTATTGTAATCCTGCACAACTTAAAAGTTTGATTACATTGCTTGTCATTATTTTAATGATTACATGACTCCTATTTCGATATTATAAACTAGCGATGGCATAGATAAGCTTGAATTCAACGCTGTGATTATTTGTCCTTAAGGTCTTCTTTAGCGTCGTTTTATCTCTGTAGCTGTGGCAATTTGGTAAAGTTACGTACATTTCCTTTTTGCCTCAGCTGTTAAGCGTGGACAAAATGTCCGAGAACATAATATCCGGAAACAAAGTGTCCGGGAACCAAATCTCTAAGGACAAATTACAGCAGACCCTAAACAACCATCATCCACAATTGCTGTAGTCGAATAACCTACACATTACTTCTTTAGCATACTATGTACCACACATGTATTAACATTAACTGTGTAATAAAAATTACAAACGTACGTAAATGTAGCAGAATGGTATTGCTTTGAGAATCGTGATCTCATGCACACAACAGGCAAACTGGAAAGCATCAGATCAATATTGCCGTTTTCTGTCAATTAGGGGTATAGCTCGACTAAATAATGTATATTTCAGAGCTAATATTTCTATTTATGCTGTAATACAGGGGTTTTCAAAATGTGGCCCGCGAGAATTTCATTTGTGGCATGCAGCGATTCTATATTTAGTTTTTTAAACACTGAGCGTATGGTATACTGACTGATGTACTCTTTAGCTCAGATATTCGTCTATGCTTCATATATTTTTTCTAGCGGTGTTTCCTCTATTTCTGACTTACTTACTTCCCCCTATTACAATTTATTATTATAAAACAATCGAGAAGTGCTTCCATTAAAATGAAGAAACTTCTCTTTAACAGAGGACTTAGTTTAGATTTCAGAATTCGAATGATGAGATGCTATATATTCCCGATTTTACTACATGGAATGGAAGGTTGGACGCTCATAAAATATATGCGTAAGAAAATAGAAGCTTACGAAATGTGGATTTGCGACAGGATATAAAAAATCTCGTGGGTGGACAGTGTTACTAATGTAGAAGTACTTAAATAAAACCTACAATTATTAAAAACAATCAAGAAAAACAGATTATATCTTGGACACACCATGCGACATGAGAGGTACTGGCTATTAAAGGTGATAATGCAAGGTAGAATACAAGGCAGAAGAAGTGTAGGATGGAGAAAAACATCCTGGTTGGAAAACCTTCGTGAATGATATGGTGGAAATACCACATCATTGTTTCGCTCTGCAGTATTCAAAGTTCAAATAGCCCAAATAGCTAACCTCCAACAGAAGGAAGGGAAGGAGATTTAAAGTTATGATACTGTAAATTACGCACAAGTATAAATATAGCATATAAAAAGCGACAACCATAAATGATAGGTAAAGTAAAGTATATAATTTAGCTTCTATGGACAACTAACTTTTGATGACTGTATCCTGAATATTTTACGATATTTTAGGAATTTAATGCCCAATTCATATGTGTGTATATTTAAAAGAATTGCAATGTGTAGAATGCACAAACTGCAACGTTTTTTTGCAGTAGTGAACGAATGTTTTTTATTGAATTCTCTAGCGGAAAAATTTGACAAGGGCTTTTTATGCCTGGATCTTATCACCGTAGTTTTCAAAGAACATGTATTTGCTGCAAACCAGAAATAAGCGCTTGAGAGCATGTGCGAGGGGAGTTTTTATGTTATCTACATAGCTATGGAAACAAAATGCTTGCGTGATAATTTTATTATGTTAAGCCTCTGTGACATTTTAAAGTGCATGCTCCAAGTTTGATACAACTCGCTCAAGATATGTCATTCCTATATAGAGTTAGAGGTGCAAAAATCAGTGATTTAAAATTTCAACGCATAAACATAATAAAATTTCTATCAGAAGGAGGCAATAATTCAAAGAATATCCATGAGAGAATGGTGGCTGTGTATAGGGAAAATAGCCCGTCCTATTTTCAAGTTAAATTTTGGTGTAAGCAATTCAAATGGTGTATGGTAGTAGCTGAGTTGGTACAGCGCTCGCTTTCTGGTAAAACGTCGAATCTGACTTGGGTTCCAAACTGAAGCAGTACTATGTAGATTTATAAAAATTTTGTCCGCAACCCAGCACACACAATTTCCCAATCCGGCTTGCAACCGTGGGATTTTAATGCTGAAAACCTTATCTGGTATTTCTGTCGTTCGGATTCGACGTTAAACTGTAGGTCTACCTTAACGCTGAGGAGAAACACGTGGCAGAGAATAGGCTGATGCGCAGCAGCGGAACAAACAGGCTGTCAATGAATGAATGAATGAATTCAAATGGGGCACCCCCTGCTTCAGGAAGACCAAAATTGCGGAAGACCTCTTGAAGCACAAACACAGGAAACCATAAAGAAAGTTGAAGATTTGGTGTTGACTGATCGTCGAGTGACAGTTTCAGATATAACAAGAGAAGCAGTTATATCAGAAACATCTGTTTTTATAATCCTTCCTGAAGATTTGGGAATGAACAAGTAGCAGGGTGGATTTCCAGGATGCTCACCCCTGAACAGAAATTGTGTAGGCGACAAATTAGCGAAGATAATTTGGCGGAACTCTTCCTGTACTCGATAGTTCCTTGGGTACCAGGAAGCGTTGACTGCAATACGTAGTACCTTATCTTGGAGTATTGGTAAATTCTGAATTCTTAGGTGTATTACACCATACTGGACATTTGTCTGTAATAATAGGTCTTGAGATGGTTTGCTATATTAAAATAGCGTATCCTAATTTCAGTGTGGATTTTCTGTTTAGAATAGGGTCAGTAGTGCTAAGCATGCATAGCATTGATTATGCTTTATAGTAATATGGTATCCCCACTTCAATCGTTGATCGCGATACATCCCAGATAATTTACTGTTGAATTGCCTGGGTACCAATAAATTGTTTTTTCACAGATTGTCAGCGTAGTGGGATTATTTATTGTTCTAAGAGTAAGAACTCGGTGGTCTAGTGATTAGCGCGTTTGCCTTTAGATCCGAGGGACGCGGGATCGAACCTGGGTGAGGTCGGCGAGATTTTTCTAGCGGAGAAAAATCTGAAAATGCGTCTTCTGTCGGATAAGAAGTAAAGCCATAGGTCCCGAGCCACTACGATGTGTGACACTTTAAAAATCACTACTGGAGTTGGAATTACTCCAGATAGGCAAAATTCTTAGTTAGGGTGTATAATAAGCCAATGATGGCTGCAGTGCTTAGAGATGCTTGGAAAACCGCGTCTCACTCTTTCAAATCAATCATCAACAATCAAGAGTAAGAACTTTTGCTTGGCATTTTGTTGGATTCACTGTAATTGGCCATTTCCTAAACCACTATGTTAATTGGTCAATCACTATTTATACATCCGAGATGCCTGTTTCTAGATTATAACTTTATGGGGTATCATCGGTAAATAATGATATTGTTGTATTTGTTGTTTCTGG
The DNA here is from genome assembly GCA_014611495.1 of Limonius californicus. Classification (NCBI taxonomy): domain Eukaryota; kingdom Metazoa; phylum Arthropoda; class Insecta; order Coleoptera; family Elateridae; genus Limonius; species Limonius californicus. The sequence goes on from JABXWE010064056.1 coordinate 9,729, forward strand.
TAGGTCACTGTTGTAAATGTTGAATATCAGCGGTTCCAGTATACTACCCTATGTTATACACCCTTCCCTGAAACACTAAGTTGAACATTCACATTGTATAAGAAGAGCTATGCAAAGTAGTTGAAGAAGGAGAAATGTAACACAATGGGATTACCGGTGATTTAGTTCTGATAATGCATTGATAGTAAGGTCAATAAATAAACGATTATTATATTTTGACTTACATATAGGTTTCATATCTTCCTTTCGTTCGTATTTTCAAGTTCGGGTACTGTTACATGAACAATTGCAAGTTATGAGGTTGAATTAGGAATTGGACTTATTTCTCTCTGACCTAGAAACGAGTCCCTCTTGCTGTTCCGCCAGGGTGACTCCTGCCTGTTCCCTTAACACCGGACGCTGTGTTTACTATACACCTCTGAAACGTATTCCTATTTCTTCAACGCTGTTATCACTTCTAAACATATATCCCCTTTTAAAGTATCACCATTTCAATAACATCAACTAATCTTTCACATATTTGTGTAGTTTAGAATATGTTACTTCAATCGTGTCAACTTACGAAGTAGATCTTTTTCATTGGAGCTATTCCTATTTTCATAACCAGGAACAGGGCCATTAAGGTACTCTTCTACCACACCAACTGTTTCTCCGCCGAGCTATTTCCTTAGTACGAGCCGCTGTGTTGGCAGTATACCACTGGAACGACTTCCTCCACCTTTAGGCACCTTTGTCGGCTCTAATGGTAGTTCCATTAAAAAACATTATTCAAATACCGTCAAATTAAAGAACCATGCACGCGCCAGAATTTAGATATTATTCAGTGGATAAATGCAATAACTTATTGAACACGAACTGTTAGATAAAGTGAGATTTCAATACCGAACTCTCATATTTTCACCGCTACTGACAAATGGGTGCTATATTTGGATAACCTATAGAATTTCGAATTCAACAACGAGCCCCAATATTTCCATGAAGTTTATGAAATACCAACTGTTACTTTAACTAGGATATGCAATCGTCTAATCCTCTCACCTACTATGGTGGATCAACCATTTGGACACAGAATCAGGATTTAGAAAGTGGGGTATCCTTTAAGACTTGACACCAGATAGAACACCACAATAAATTAAATGTTGACAGTAAATTATTTAAACGGCCTAAAACGCGCCCTTTAACTTAGTTAACCCACATTTTAATATATCTCGTAACTAAAGCCATGAAATCGCCTAAACCCAGGCTCCACCCGAGAGTTCACATGTCTTCTCTTTTTGATAAACCCAACTCCAATTCATGATCAACAAAACCACCCTACCTTTCATTTTACTCTAGCAACCCCTAAACATCTGATTGTCTGTGGCATTCTAAACGCACAAAACAGGCATAGGAGAGAAATCGCTACATCTCGTAAGAGATAAACCACTCGAGGAAGAAGAAGAAACATCTGATTAACAAAAATGGAGTTAATAAATTATGAACATGTGGCTCCTATCGAGGGTATAGTAATGCTCCCTAAAGTCGGGGTGACAGTGGAAGGTTATATGTTGATAACTGCCACTCATGTGTAACATCAATGATCACATGATCACAAGAATTTTAAATTCCGTTTATGGTTAGTGAATCTCGTTCTCAACATGCTCTAGGTTCAAGTTCGCAGATATACTTTACGAAAGTATATCCAGTGTATATGACAATACATTACTGGCAAAGCTTACTATGATTTAAAAGTAAAGCTAGCGAGGTTTCGCTACATGTTACCTCAATGTATTTTACTGCCTTCCAAACTGAAAGTCCTTAACCAAACCAAGAGCTTAAGTCAGGGTATTCACAATAGGTACCTAGCAACGTACTAAATATCTCGTCGCATTGTGGACCTTTGAAGCTTCTAAAAATTCTTGACACATATCAAATTTGTTGACGTTCGTCTTTTACACGATATCGAAGACATTCTATATAACTAACAAGGGGACCAAACACAGGTTGTTTTAGGTAAAAGACCAACAGACTGTAAATGTTGCACGGCGATTCCACTTTTCAGGTGTTAATTGGTATTCCCATAATTCGTACATCGAATACATAAGTCTCATTACCGTAATATCACACCGAAAAAGATCGCCAAATATATGACAACACATAGGTAATAAATAACTGTTGCGTAGCTGCTATTTTCTGAGAAATTTGTGAAACGCGAAAATACCTGATATTGCACATATCTTTTGGTAGATTTCAAATATACTTAATCTGTAGTAATGTAATCATCAAACAATATTGTTATCGGTTGTTTGCTATATTATGCAAGACACCGACCCGCTGAGATTTGTAGGATATGACCGGTATTCTCGGCGGATATGATAGGCGTCCAGCGGATACAGGAAGTAATCCTGCTAGGAAACCTTAAACCCCAACGCCTTTTTTATCTGCAGAACTTTATGCAAAACACTAGATTAAATTCCGAGAACTTCTTACTATGTCAGCTGCAGAAATCTATTAAACATATACCTGACACGTGTTAAAACTATGCCAGATCCTGTTTGTGGCGTTATATTTTTGAGGCGTTTACAACTGAAAACATAGTTTTTGAAATCGCCAATGGCATTTAATGGAATTAGCCGAAAATATAAGGGGTGTTTGTGCGTAATATTCGCCACCTGAAACTAACAATTTTACTACAAGACGTTCTTCTATTTTTCATAATAATGCCAATTTAAGCAACTCATATTACAAGACAGGTACTTCTATCGCGTACTATTTTTTAGTATACACATAAATTATTAAAAAGGTCATTTTAAGTATACAGGGATAGTATTAAACTGCTACGTGCACAATAAACGTAAACAAACATAATGTCAGATAGTCTAAGCTAATTAACAGAATGTAGGCAACCCATACTACACTTCACTTATTTCTATGATATTCATTATTTAAGTTCGGAATACATTATGGGGTGTTCGCGGGCTGGAGGTTAACGCGTTAGACTTCTACGCTGAAGACCCTAGATTTAATTTCCAATACCGGAACATTGGATTTTTAACAGCCGTTCTCCCTGGCAAGGCAATGGCAAACCAGCGAGGTAACTGCCTAGTAAATCTTCTCTGGAATAGAAGTATTTACATTTCATATGGTTCGGAGCCCACGTCAAATTGTAGGTCCTCTATGTTTGTGACACTTTAAACGCGCAATCTCGTAAGAGATAGAGTATTCGAAGATGAAGTAGATATTATCTTAAGTATCGCATACAAATACAAGGCTATAAAATACCGCAATACCAATAATTTAAGTATATACATAAATTATTAGAGAGGATAATTTTAATTATACAGAGATTGCTTAAATTGTCACATGCAGATTTAATCGTATATAACCATATTTTCATAAAATTTAAGTTAATTAACACATAATTTTGGTAACCAACACAACACTTCGATTATTTCCATAGCACACAATATTTAGGTTATTTAGATGTTATCGTAATATCACAGACATATTAAGTGTATAAAATAAATCTAAAGCAAGCAGACACATTAGCGCAGATACAAAGTGAATTAACACATAATTTATAAAACCTGTACTACACTTCAATTATTTCTATAGTATACAATATTTAAGTTATATAGATATTATCTTAGAGGGCTGGGGTGGCTCAGTGGTAAGATAGCTAGGTTTTGGATGTAATAGTCTGAACGCTTCCCCGTTCGAATTACTCCAGGGGTCGGAAATTTTTCTAGTTCCCTGGATGGTCGGTAATGGGTAACGGTATTATTTTATATTTATTTTTATAGTATACAATATTTAAGTTACGCATCCTAAATAAAGGCACCGAGATTATAACACATTTTTTTTTACGTAAACTACGTAATTATTAAAGCATAAAAAGAAACTAACTTTAAGATTATACATAGATTTTGTCTTAAATGTCCCATACAAACTCTGGCATTTACAACAAATTCATTGCTAGTATGTTTGCAGATCAAGAACAATGAGGGTAAGGGTTATAACTATCTATTGGTATGTAAGAATATTACTTCTACATTACTGTTGCATATACAATAAAATAGAGTGTCTGAGAATATTAAAATGGATTCAGACCAGGCAGATCTACCATAGACGTACCCGTCGTGAGATAAATTGAAAACAAGGGAAACCTAAACCTGAAAGCGACACAAATAACAGCATGCGCTGACGACATGGCAATAACAAATAGAGCAAGAAAAGACTCATTAAAGGGATTTAGCGAGATGGATCACACAGGAGAAAAGTAGAACTACATAGAACAACCTACAACAGTAAATCAACGTTACAGAATGGGTGCCGAAAAAAAAATAATTGGATAGACAGACTATATAGTTCTACTTGCAGAAAATGAGGATGAATTACAAATAGTGTTTTAAATTTAAACAAGAAGCAGAAACAGAACATGATAATAAATGTCGATAAATCTAATTGCCTTACGACCTCAAAAAGAACCATTGCGTTGCAGATTGGAAGTAAATGGCAAAGTAGTAGAACAGGTAATGACAAATCTCCTATTTAGGGGTGTTAATAACTAGTTACGGGGATATGCAAGAGGAAGTAAAGAAACATGTGAATAAATCAGCTGCAGTATCAGACGCATTAAGAGATGTAGTATGAAGAAATGCAAGCATGAACATGGAGAACAAAACGAGAAGATACAATGCATGTGTTCAGCGAATAAAAGTAGGTAGAATCGGAAAAACATGCACGACCGTTATACTACATGGGAATCGATCAAGAGGAATACCCCAAAAAGGTCGAAAGGGAGCTGGACCTCTGAATCACAGGTACTGGCTTGAAAACCGAAGTAAAACAGGTCAATCGCCTATTAAGAAGAAGAAGAAGAATTATCAGGACAAACAATCTACGAAACTAATGCATTGTTCGTATTGTTGTTGTTTGATTGAGCGAGAGTTAGGACACGGTTTTCCAAACATCTCTCTGCACTTAAGCGATATTTGGTCTATTGTACACCCTAACTACGAATGTTGCCTGCCTGGAGTAGTTCCAACCCCAGTAGTGATTTTTAACGTGTCTTTACGATTTTGCCCCGATAGAAAAATCGCAGCCGAATTCGACTCCACGTCCTTTGGATCCAAAAGCAAATGCGCTAACCACTAGACCACCGAGGCCGGCAATCTAATGCTTTGCCTTATGCAGTACACGCTCTTCCTCAAAAGGCCCCTTCAAAAATTTGACAACGTCATCCCGAGTAGACACTTCTGACTTCTTAAGCTTGTACCCTTTACAGTTTTTCTTAAGAGACGCCTCCAATTCATAATATTTTGTCACATCTACGTAATCGTGAATAGTTATCATAGATTTTAACATAGACCACGTAGTCCATAAGTAATTCGAACTATATGATTCATCTACACGAAATATAAACCAAAGTCAATAATAGCAAGTATGGCATAATAAATACCGTGAACATATGCCAGTAATACCAATCCATCTACATTCTTGCTTCCAGCATGATTCTCCTTTAACCACTCTTGAAATCTGTCATATTCCTTCTTGCACACAACTTCAGACTTTGTCGGAAGTATTGTATACCGAGCTTTCTAGGCTTTTTAAAATAATTCTTGAGCAATATTTCCGTTTTATTGTTACAAATAAAACAGAATTGTTACTTCATTAAATAGTTGAAACCATAGTAACTGTACCCAGTGAACTGAGTAGGTTAGCTTTATAAATTTATGAAAAGCAATATATAATTATATTTTACGATACAATAATGTTGTAAATAATATTATGTATGTATCAGATGAATTATTAAATGCTAATAACTTCGAGCAAATTACTTAATAGTATAGCAACCCTGTTGCCCTCGATAATTAATATCTTGATACAAAAATAGCTATTTTTACACATATGTACTATTAGTGATAGACAATTTAAATAATAATAGAACACTTTATATGCGTAGATAAACTATCCGCAGGTATACAAATTTTGCATACATTTTGTCTATGGTTCAAAAACTTGAGAATCCCTGTATACGCAGTTGGTTTTGTGCGATTGTGTTACGTTCCAGTAAGGCATGCTTTTTTTATAGAATATTTTAGAGTATTGTATTTTTAGCGCTAAAGTGATGAAACCACATTATTGGCGAAAAGCGTTTCTGCAATGCCTAGCAACTTTTTTAAGCCACCGGCTGAATCTGTGGTTGTTCGATATTCACATTTTCTTTTAACATGTGATTCTGTTTTACTGTTAAATTTGACGACCTCTCTAAAATGAGAACAATATTTTAACCATTTCTCATACGTGAACGACACGTGAACTAATAGTGCTGAACATTTTGGTGGCAGCGCAATTAATCCTATAGATTCCACTTTTTGCCGGATTCTAAGAAATAAAAGAAACATTAAGTTATTGGATCGCCGACGCAAAATTTTCCGACAACTGATATATATAAAACATGAAAATTTGTCATATTTTCCTCGAATGTTCTCACGGGTTCTAATACCAAGAAGAAGATTTTAAATTTAAATTAGACTTATTCTGTGCGACCTAAACAAAGTGAGTCACGTAGGTCGATACAGCCACAGCTTTAATTAACAAAAAGCGCGTATCGTTATGTTATTAATTAATTAAAACCGCAGAAACTGTCCTCTTTTCTTTTTGAAATTTAATTTGTACATTGTTGGAAAACATGTGCAATATATAAATAGCATGTAAATTATTAATCTCGGGCAATTATTACTGTTGGCTTTAATATACAACACCTCTTTTTTCTATAAGATATATCTGTTGATTAAACTAATTGTCAGATAATGTGTCTTATATTGAATTATGGTTCATGCAGAAAAGTCTTAATATTTAAGAACTGTGCAAGTAAATTTCTGTTTTATATTTTTGTATGAATTCATGCTGTGGAAAAAAGGATAACCCTGGAAAGTACTTTGCATTTCAAAAAAGAAAACAGCATCCCTTTGAAACGGATTTGCTTTTAATTTATAGCCCTTGTATTTTATTCCAATATTTAAATTTACTCTGCATTTGAATCGTAAATACTTTTCAACAAACTTGTTTTGGTTTTCCTCATAGCTTGTTTACGCGGGCGAAATGAAATTAAACTGCAGCAATATCTAAATAAAACCAACAAATTAATGAGTTTATCTTTCCTGTTTTTGGAACTACGCCCTTGTAATGCTTTATTGGGGCAACAATAGAAACTAAGTAATTAATGTACACAGGAGTGACGAATGGCAAAAATTGTAATTTGGAATGCGCGTCTGGCGAAATTAATTAATTTGTGTAGGGTCCCCATTTCAACCAAATTAGTTTGGTCTAGGAATGGTAATTTTTGGTGCTAATGTGCGTTAGTGGGGACGCCGAAAATCTGCCTGAGTAATTACACTATTAAAGTGTGACAGAAGCTGACGTTTTCTGAAATACCTTTAGCTCCCAGGGCGATTAAATTAACTAAACTATGAAGTTGATAGGGACCGCAAAATAAAACTAATACCGGGGTATAGTGTAAATCTGAGGATGGGTTTTACCCGCGGTATAAATGAAGTGTCGGCTGCCGCGTCACTTGGCCGGACTCGTCCGGATACGCCCCGGAATGTGGATATTAAAATTCCTTGGCAGTCGCGTTGCAGAGCCGGTTGCAGACTTCGAGAACTAAATGATTTTTAGGAGGAATTGTGAATTATTACACGATATAAGAACGCGAGTACGTTTAATATTTTAATGGAATACGAATTATGCAAAAGCACGCAGAAGCATATATAATAAATCAACAAACAAGCACAGACACTTCATTATCGGAAATTTTTTAATAATCTCTAGGTAATATCGGAAATTCCCTCCCAGCACCTTCAAGTCGATTTATACAGTATTATATAACATTCTGTAATGGCCTAGAAGTTCCAGAGAAGAAAATCTTTAATAAATCTTCGATATTTGCATAAATACCATGGCTTAAGGGTTATAAGTTTTTAATTAAAAGCTTTATGGCTCTACATCGTGATCTTAATAGCAACCACATGAAAAATTACTGTTATAATGCGGTTGTAATTGGAACCCCACAAAGGCGCTTTTAAATCACACTTTGTCAAAGCTAAAAAATGAGAAGAAGCGCCCATAAAGACTTACGAAGTGATTTAATATGTTTCAGCAAAGGTTATACAGTTAAATAACTCAGTTGAATGAATCACGACTTGCATGTCTTACATTTTTGCAACTGCTAAAAGATGTTGAAGGAGGAATCTATCATGTTAGTGTAAATCGTATGTGCTTTCATACTTCTTCTTCGTAAATTCTTGTGTTGTAGGCAAAATCATAAAGCCGTCGTTCGAACTAACAACTAGTTGTATAGGTAGGCTGTATATAACTATATACAGTCGAACTTCTTCTTTTCGAACGTATACATAGCGACGTTCTCCATTTATCGAATTTTTCCAACGATCCCGATAATGAGAGCACTTTTAGCGTCCTCTTGGCCATTTATATCGAATTTCGAATTTTTACTTAACGCAACAACGAATGCTTTTTAGCCCAAAATTTTAAAAACGGGCTATTTTTCCCATTAGAAAAACTTTAGTTGTATTTTTCAGTGTCAGGTATATTGTGCCTTTCCCGGAATTTAAGACCTAATTTACCACTAGGGGCCTCGATGGAGTAGTGCGGAAACGTGTTGCCACTCGAGGTCACGCGAAATATAGTCGATCCGCTGGGGCGTTCCAATCACAGCCGGGGCGACCGCATTTGGCTTAGTAAAGTTTAGGGTGCATGCTGCATGAATGGTTAGTGTGTAAGGGACGCCCGCACCCCCCTGAAGTAATGCGAAAGCGGTTCCGGGGGGGGGGGGGGGGG
>JABXWE010064058.1:0-13806 GCA_014611495.1 Limonius californicus
TCAAGCGCTATCCTAAAACCTTGCCTCGTAAAGAATAGACTTACAAGGCTTGTAAGAAGTCCCGCCAAATATCTGCGGTGCCCCTTAATTTCCTTTTAATATGCAACCAGGCATACTTCATTCTCTACTATATACGTGATATTGTGACTGCAAATTGAGTTTGCTGTGATTTTATAACAGACAGACATTTTTTAAAACCCATTTTTTTGGATTCCTATGATCCCAAAACGGATATTTCCGTTAAAATCTCGATTTCGAAAATTAAGTATTAAATACAAAATTTTGATAAATAATTTATAACTTGTTGTTGTAATACCGGTTAAAGAAATGAATGTAGCGCGACAGTATGGCAATGGTTCTGAACCAAAGTGCGCAGGGCTGTCCGTACCGCTAGGCCGTCGCGCGGTCTAACTAGTACCGATCGCTATTGCTACCGAGGTAAAATTGTAAAAAGTCCCTGGAAATTATATTTTGTAGGGCATAAAAAAAATCGATTTTTTTTTATTTTCGCGGAAAAAGATTCTTTGGCGCAAACAAATAACAACCGTTAGAAAAAAAAAATATTTTTCTAAAAAAGAGGGGGGAGGGGGCCGGTGCGCTTACATATATCCACGATTGTAATATTTCTTTACATATTCATATGCTCCATTACGTACTGAGCGATTCAGTGGAAACCCCAGCTTCCTATCTTTTTTCGTTTATTAATTAAAGGAGTTTGAAGTTTCAAACTTCCAAGCTTCGTAGAGGGCGCCACAGGAAAATTACGGAGTTCTTCAAAAAATATATCGATAGCCCCTTGCGAGGTCTGTCGACATATGAAGTTTAAAAAATTCCTTGGAGCAGTTTTTGAGAAATAATTTTTTGAAAATTTCCAAAATTTTGAAAATTCGTAATTTAGGCCCCTTATAATTTTTCAAAAAACTTTTATATCACCTCATTTTACCCTTCATATACTATTCAGAAAATAAAAATCATTTGAATCGATTCATCCGTTTTCGAGTAATTGGGCGTTAAACTCAAAATTTTCAAAAAAATCATAGCGCCCTTCATTTTAAAGCTAGCGAGTTCGGCAAAAAACTAACAGATTTGTCTTATGACCCTCTATCGTTATCATTATAAAAGTTTCAAAATTGTAATCACAAAAAAAGTGATACCAAAAAAAACATGCGTAACTTCCGCTTCCGGTTTCGGATTTTTTTGAAAAGCTTATTTTTTCGATGAATTTTCGATACACCCCGGCATTCCAAAGCGCATCAAAATCGGAGCAATACTTTCGGCTGTAGGAGCGTCACATACGTACGTACATACGTACGTACGTACATACGTACATACCCACCCACAGACAGACATTTTTTAAAAACCACTTTTTTGGGTTCCTAGAGACCCAAAACGGATATTTCCGTTAAAATCTTGATTTCGAAAATTTTCATTAATTCAATACTTACCCTATACCTATAAGGTATGGGAAAGTAAAAAGACAATATTTTGCTTTTCAGAGTGCAGTTACAAATAGGTTTGTAGTGAATTTGGACTATTTTTGTTTGTATAATAATTCATTTGCAACAGACTATGTTTTTCTTTGTTTCGATATAAGATTTAATTATTATTATATTAGATTATTTAAATAAATTGGAATATTCATTCATGTATTCATCATATCGTTGTTATGTCAAACTTGTTTGATTCTATGTGTTGGATTTGGTGCAGGAGTTGCAAGTTGTTGGATATAATGGTTATACATTAAAGATTATGTACTATACAGTGACGTTACGTGTTTGTTTGTTGCGCGACATCACGCAGTTACCAAAGGCACAAACGTACATTGAGGTTATGTTGTCGCTTCTTCATTAGCTGATTACTTGTCATTCATTCTCGATAATAGAATATGCTTTGGAAATAATGTGTGTTGAAAAGATACGTACAAATATTTTATTTGTTACTGTTCCTTTTTGTTTGCTTTTGTAGTAATTATTATTCTCAACTGCCTATCTAAATCTTCAATATTTATAGAGTTAATATACATAGTTATAAACTACCAATGCGATTTCCATACGTAAAAATTGCGATTAGCTCATAAAACTTTAAGCTTTTTCATTTTCATGTTTGCCAACCTGTTCTACATAAACGATGTCTTCTAAATATTTAAAACAATTTTTAGTACTACTATCTATAGTAAGCAAGAGCTGCATGTTTTTTAAATTTTTATATAGTTAATGATACTCAAAATGACGATATTTTTAATGAAAAGAAAATTAATTGGTAGGGTTAGTGCATTGTTTTAATGTAATGCCAAACATTGTTTAGTAGTATTCTAAATTTAGATCAAAGATTATTATTTTTTGATATCAGAACAGAAAATCTAGGGTAGTAATATCTAGCTCAAGATTTAAATTATAATTAATTCAAAAAAATTAAAATATTGCCTTAGATTTACACACCACTTATTTAACATCTTGAAACAACTTCTAATTAGTTATCCTGAGTTTGTCCAAGTAATCGGAATTAATTATTTTAACAAACTTTATGCATTCTAACACGACACATTCTAATTTATATATTCAAAAAATACTGTTATCTGAAGTTTCAACCATTGTAGGGACGTTCAAGTATTTGTTTAAAAGATTATACATTACCTAACTTTAGTTAAGACACTAGCTTCGTTTCCCTTGGTCAATATTTGTCGAAGTCTTGCTTATTGTACTGGATAGCAGTTAATTTTTAATAATTAATGGAAAAATTGTTTAGAGATGTAAATACCAAATTAAACATTATACCTGCTGATGTATATGCTGTCACTTTCTTTTTTAAATTCAAGCTTTAAGCGATAGGTTGGTTCTGCCCATCATTAGAGGCGGTCAGCAGGAGCTACAGAACAAAACTTCTGAGTGACGTCTCCACGCACGATGGACTAAGTACCGGAATCCGATTCGATTTGGACCCTCTTCACTGTCAACTGTACAATAGGTGTGGATTCTACATATGAAATATTCATATTTAGATGGACCTGAATTTGAATGGACCATTATCTGTTGGAAGCGGGACGGAGTTTATCCCTTCGTAGACAACTTTAGACTAACTTCAGAAACAGATGATACTGTGTTAAAATAAATTCCAAAATTATAGTTTTGACGTGTTTGCAGGAAAGTTGACGTGAAATTAATAGAAAGAAGAAAATTTTGAAATAAGTTCTAAATATGTAAATTATCATTGAATTAAAACTTTGAAAGTATGTTTGTCATAGATAATAAACTTACTTATAAATGAAATTGAACGAAAATCCATAAATTTCGTAATTAAAATCTAATTGCCATATTTAAAAACTTAACTGTATCATGCTAATGAAATACATTTTGATTTTGAAAGTTATCTACAGTTACTAACGATCTCTAGTATGAATATTCTATGCTATATAAGGAGTGTGTTCATGTTTTGAAATTTGTACCGCTTTATAGAGATAGGGCAACGCAAATTCATGAATTTGTCATAAAGAACGTTGTTCATAATTAATATTTGAAAATATTTGAAGTTCTTTGTTATGAAAATTGGATAAGTTAGACGAGCTTCTAACACCTCAACAAATACTTGACGTTTTCAAAAGTAGATAGTTTTCTTACTGTTCGAATTCAGTGGGTTTAACGAGGTTCAGTATCCCTGTCTGTTAATTTAGTCTCTCAAGTTTCATTTAAATTATATGTTGTGTATGTGAAACTTCAGTTGTATTCAATACTACCATACGAGAAGACTTTCTTGTATGGTGGTAGTATTGATAGAGTTAAAAGTTCTATAATTAACCTTAATCGAATAGTCTTGCAAAAAATATGATCTTAGTTCTGTTCAAAACAAATTGACTGAAGAAACCATGTGCTATTACACAAAAATTTACGTAAATACAAATCTACAAAGCTTACAATATGTTTTCGAACAGTGGGCAAACAAATATAAACCACATAACGATGCCTTGTGCGAGTGGAACCATTTCTTATACCTTCAATGCAATTCAAAGGATTGTTAGAAACTCATTTGAGGGTGGTGGCATTTATAGAAGGCTATCTTAGAGCTAGCAAAATAGAAATGATTGAAAACAAATGTGTGTTAACACATGAACGTATGTATTACTAACAATCTATACAGGTTTCACCGTCTGCTTCCAAGTTCCAAGCCATTAAACTATATCAGTCAGGAACTGATGCCTCGATTTAAATGTATCGTGACTAAACGTCCATATATGAGCAGCGGTATTTATAAAAATATTAGCTTTTATCTGCCATTTGCAACTACTCTATCGTAGAGTGTAGAGACATACCAATGTTCTTTCCTATGTTTCTGTAACAGGTTAGAGTACTATACTACAGTCATAACGAATCTACTGCCAAACGTGGTTTTCCAATCTCACGAAATGTCAACATTTCTGCTCCAGAGAAGATGTACTAGGCAGAATACCTCGTTGGGTTTTCATTAATTTGCAAAGGAAAGCGGCCGTTAAAATTGCGATGTTCCAGTGCAGGTAATTTAATTCTATACCTAGAAGCTTAACGTATTGACCTCTGACTCACGGAGGTCTCCTGAGTAACTGCAATTGAACAGGGGTTGATGTCTCGCGTGGTGGTTGTACGATATGGTATGTATACCTTCGTTCGAAATACAAGTATCCTGGTTGAACTTCCATTTAAGAGTGTAACTATCTATAAACCTGTTGTCTTAGTAAGGTAACTAATGCATAGTAAGGGTGTACAATACGCCAAATGCGGCTTGAGTGCAAATAGATGCATGAAAAAACTCCATCCCAGATCTCGTCCAATCAAAACCAACCATGCATATGTTTTTTCTTTTTCTTCTTCTTTGTCATACATAACTGTCAAGTTAAAATAATATACCCAACGCTTGAAATACAAAAATAAACTACTCTGTTGCTTAAAAGATTGTTTGCATTTTTAATTTAGAACATGGCGGAGTCTTCTTTTCTGATTGAGCAAATTACTCCATTCCAAATTGTTCTGCGGAATTTAGAACGCTTCCCACAGGCTGTATTCTACTACAATAAATTTTATATCCAATTAACCTACTCGATAAGATTATTTCGTAAAACCGATAGTGTCGCAAAGAAATAAATAAACGGTAGATACACTTAAGACGAACCGATAAGATTGTTGCAAATGTAAAACAAATATTCACCGATCCTCTTAAAACTGCCCTTCGTGTTTCATCACAATTTGCAGAACTATCCTAAAAAAAGATTTGCATATATTTCAATATCGATTGACTGCTGTGCACGAACTGCTTCCATCTAATTTTATACAGAGATGACAATACTGCTATTGGTTTTTAAACAACATAGATAACGGTTATGTCTAGGATAAAACCTTCTAAGGAGCGTAGTTCCATCCACGATCTGCTGGATTAGTAAGACGAGGTCTTCTGCTTTGGCTCGCTAATAAAGCAGGTCGTGGTTCTACGTATTTGGATACGTTAATTATTATCCAACAATGAGAATATGGAACACACAAAATCAGTATTTTTGCACTTAAACATCCACAACAAGTTGGCTTTACTAAGAGGATACTGGTAGGCCTAATAATTGTTAATGCTACATTGATTGTATCCGGGTACCTGGAAGAAATATTGCTTCCATTCATAAATCAGTTGTACGACGATAAGTTGCGGTATGGTTGTTTCCAACAGAAATTTCTTAGTGAGTTTTTACGGAGATCGAATAATTATTAGGAATACGCTCATCATATGATCTTTAAGATAGATTTATGGGTCTGCTGAGCAATAGCGGCTGATGAGACGCGTGGAGGTGGTAAAATATGCTATGCCTTTGTTGGAAATACAGATGCGTTAACTAAATTTTCATTTGATAGTATGGCTGGTTCAGTGTTATTTTCTGTTTGTTCAGAAATTGATAGTGAAAAGATCTACTCCATTCAAAATAGTTCTGCTGAATTTCAAAAACGACTTCTACAAGTTATATTCCTGCGTAATGAATTTTATAGCCAATTAACGAACTTGGTAAGACTATCGAAAGAAAAAAGTAAACAGTAGACCGAAATAACGGACCGATAGGATTATTGCAAATATAAAAAAAATGTTAGTGTCTTAGCACATCAACTTATCTTTTCCTGTGGAACTTGCAAAACTATCCTGAAAATATATTTGCATATACAAATTTCCATATTGAACGATTATATCGCGCACGAACAGCTTCCACATGGTTGTTCACAAATACGATAATACTGCCACTAGATTTTAAACAGTATCGATAGCGATGATTTATTAAACCACACTTTTTTCTGCTATGGGTGCTGTTCCACACACGGCCTGCTTGGTTAATAAGGCGGAGCCTGCTAGACCAGCTCCCTGATCAAGCAGGTCGTGGTTCCATCTATCTCGATACGTCAATTCTCAAAATATGGGAATATGTAATCCCCCTATACTACATCCACTACAAGTTATAATATTTAATGCTACACTAACTGCAGCCAGGTATCGAGAAGAAATGTTCTCATTCATAAATCACTTGTATGACGATGAGTTGCGGTATGGTTATTTCCAACAGACCGGTGCAACAGCCCATGCAGCATATGACACTTTAAATTTCTTAGTACGTTCTTACCGAGGTCGAATAAATATTACAAATGCTTTCACCATCTGACCTCTAAGCTAAATTTTTTGATATGGTTTTCTAAACACCTATTATTGATTTAAATTAAATTATACAAACCGCAGTAGATAACGAGAGGAGTTAAGTAACTCTCCACAGTGTTTACAAAAAGTTACCAACAGTCTAAGAGAAAGGGTCGGCGGTTGTCTTTAAGATGCTGGAAGCCATTTCCAATAGCTCTTATACCGTTGAAATACTGTTTATTGTGTTTTGACTTGTGTTTGTGATGTACAACGAACTTCAATTTTATGTTAGCTATAAAAAATAGAAATTGTCCAAAGAAAAATCTGAAAACTTTCGTTTATGATTTTCAACTACTCTCTCGTAGAGTGTTGTATCTCAGTAGAGACGCAGCAACCTTGCTATAAATTAAAGTGCTACAAGTCATAGAGGACCTACTACTTAACGTAGTTTTCCAGTAATGGGAAATGCAAACACTACTACTGTAGAAAATGTTAAAAGTTCAATGATCCGATGCAAGTAATTGAATTCCAGATGTAGAACTGTAATGTGCTGACCTCTGCGTCACTCAAGTCTCTTGAGCAACTACCACTGCAACAGGGACTGATGTCACGCGTGGCGGTGGTAAGACATAATATACCTTCGTCGGAAGTACAGGTGTCTTAACTAAACTTTCATTTAAATGTATAGCTGGATCAGTGTTATTTTCTGACTGCTCAAAAATCAATGGTAAGTAGATTGCTCAATTCCAAGTCGTTCTGCAGAATGTCAAGAACAGTTTCTACAAGTTGTATTCCAATATAATGAATGTTATAGTCAATTAACCGACTCGGTAAGATTATTTAGTTAAACTCTTAGTGTCGAAAGGAAAGAAGTAAAGAGTAGACGTAAAACGATCCTTGCAAATGTAAAACTAATAAACACCAGTCCTTCCAAAACTTCCCTTCTGTCTTATCATAAGTTGACCTTTCATATGGAACTTGCAAAACTATCCTAAACAAAAGTTTGCATATATTTCCTTATCGAATGCCTGTATGGCGTACGAACTGCTTCCACTCACTTTTGGTCGAAGGTAGTAATGGTACCACTGGATTTTAAACAATATCGATAACGATGATTTATTGGAGAAATCTTTCTTCTTCGATCAGCGTGCTCCACCTACGAGCTGCTGGTCGTGGTTTTACCTATCCGGTTATATCAATTCTCAAAATATGAGAATATGGAACAGACAGAATCTCTATCTTTCACTAAAACTTCAGTACACTCTTAACAAGTTGGCGTTAGTAGGAGGCCATTGGTAGGCCCAATAATCTTTAATGCTTTAGTGCTACACCTACTAGAAAAATGCTGCTCCCATTCAGAAACCGTTGTATGATCATAAGGGTATTTCCAACCGGTCGGTGTACCTCACAAACATGATACGATTTGTATGTATTGCCGTATCAACTGACTGTCGAACTGCTTCCAACTCATTTTGCACAAAGACGATAATACTGCTACTGGTTTTTGTACAATATCGATTACGCTGATTTATTGTACAACATTTCCTCCTTCTATGAATATGGTTTCACCTACCACCAGCTTGATTACCAAGATGAAGTCTTTTACTCCGGTTTGCTAATCAAGCAGGTGGTCTGGATAGATACGTGAATTCCCCCAATATGGGAGTATCTACAACAAGTTAGCAATTGCAAGCCCCTATGACCTTTAATGCTGCAGTAACTGCAACCAGGTATCTAGAAGAGGTTCTGGTCCTTTTCATAAACTAGCTATATGACGATGAGTTACGGAATGATTATTTCCAACAGAACGGTGCAGCTCTTAAACATGATACGATTTATATATATTGGCATATAAGTAACTGTTGTGCACGAACTGCTTCCAACTGATTTAGCACAAAGACGATAATACTGCCACTGGTTTTTGAACAATATCGACTACGCTGATTTATTGTACAACATTTTTTTCTTCTATGTATATGGTTTCACCTACCACCACCTTGATTACCAAGACGAAGTCTTTTACTCCGGCTTGTTAATCAAGCAGGTGGTCTGGATAGATACGTGAATTCCCCCAATATGGGAGTATCTACAACAAGTTAGCAATTGCATGCCCCTATGACCTTTAATGCTGCAGTATCTGCAACCAGGTATCTAGAAGAGGTTCTGGTCCTTTTCATAAACTAGCTATATGACGATGAGTTACGGAATGATTATTTCCAACAGCACGGTGCAGCTCATAAACATGATACGATTTATATATATTGGCATATAAGTAACTGTTGTGCACGAACTGCTTCCAACTGATTTAGCACAAAGACGATAATACTGCCACTGGTTTTTGAACAATATCGACTACGCTGATTTATTGTACAACATTTTTTTCTTCTATGTATATGGTTTCACCTACCACCACCTTGATTACCAAGACGAAGTCTTTTACTCCGGCTTGTTAATCAAGCAGGTGGTCTGGATAGATACGTGAATTCCCCCAATATGGGAGTATCTACAACAAGTTAGCAATTGCATGCCCCTATGACCTTTAATGCTGCAGTATCTGCAACCAGGTATCTAGAAGAGGTTCTGGTCCTTTTCATAAACTAGCTATATGACGATGAGTTACGGAATGATTATTTCCAACAGCACGGTGCAGCTCATAAACATGATACGATTTATATATATTGGCATATAAGTAACTGTTGTGCACGAACTGCTTCCAACTGATTTAGCACAAAGACGATAATACTGCCACTGGTTTTTGAACAATATCGACTACGCTGATTTATTGTACAACATTTTTTTCTTCTATGTATATGGTTTCACCTACCACCACCTTGATTACCAAGACGAAGTCTTTTACTCCGGCTTGTTAATCAAGCAGGTCGTCTGGATAGATACGTCAATTCCCCAAATATGGGAGTATATACAACAAGTTAGCAATTGGAAGGCCCTATGAATCTAGAATAGGTTCTGCTCCTATTCATAAACTGCCTATATGACGATGAATTACGGAATGATTATTTCCAACAGCACGGTGCAGCTCATAAACAGGATACGATTTGTATATATTGGCATATTAGGTAACTGTTGTGCACGAACTGCTTCCAACTGATTTTGCACAAAGACGATAATACTGCCACTGGTTTTTGTACAATATCGATTTATTGTGCAAAATTTTTTTCTTCTACGTATTGGTTTCACCTACACCAGCTTGATTACGAAGACGAAGTCTTTTACTGTGGCTTGCTAATCAAGCAGGTCGTCTGGATAGATACGTCAATTCCCCAAATATGGGAGTATCTACAGCAAGTTGGCAATTAGATGGCCCTATAACGTTTAATATTGCCGTCACTGCAGCCAGCTATCTAGAAGAGGTACTGCTCCTATTCATAAATTATAAAATTTCTTGGTGAGCTTTCACACAGATCAAAGAACTTCATCTATTTTCAAAACAGATTTAAATGATCTTACATACAGTTCACAATGTTTACAAATAGTTACCCATGTTGTAAGAAGAAGGGTCTGCGGTTATCTTTAGAAAGTTGGAAGCCATTTCCAACATCTCTTATACCCGAAAGACACTTATTATTTAATTGAATTCTTTGCTTTAAAAAGTTTCTTATTCTGGTAATGAGAATCGGCTCGCATTGAAGGGTTGTGTTTACTACCGCTAAATCTAACTGGTACAACATATGACAGCTATGCCTTGCGACATCCATAGCCAATTCCTTCACTAAAAAACTTCTTGATAACATGTTACTATCGAAAGCACCGACAAGGCCTATTTTTTAGTTTTATTTTTGTCCAAATATAATTTTACATGCAATTAGGTTGTTGTAACGGCATACTCAGGCTGCAGTTTATTTATCAGACCGGTGGAAGAGGGTTTAACAAAGGGAATATGCATGTCTTCATGATACAGCGTAACGCAACACTTAAGCCACTGTTCGTTTACATGTGCTTTCATCATTATGTTGCGAATTACCGAGCCTAGAGGTATAGAGTTATGTACACAGGAGCATGCAGGCACATAAAAGTGAGTACAATTCACAATTCCAAGTAGTGGGCCGTGTTTCCGCGTGTCCGGGAGCTGATGATTCTCCGCGGTCACGCGCGGGCCGCCAGCAGCGGATACCGCAATTACGGGCCGCACATCAAAGTTGCCGCCGCAACCCGCCTTTCGGTACGCCGCCCGTAATCAGCCGAGAAAATGCAGGGATTTATTAATATTCATCCGCAGCTGCGATTGTTCGCGGCTGTTGTTAAAATTAACTAACTTCCAACATCCAGTGCTATAATTTCGCATCCCATCCGTTTGCCGATTTTTCTAAAAAAATCGTTCTTTTTGTCCGAGTTTTTATTAACTAGTACTTTGTTTTACAACTGTGGAGATTTTAATGTGCGGTTATTTATTTTTGTAGCCACTAGTTTCACATTGTTACTAACTAAATAATTTCCATGATAATGCTATTGTAACCGCAACTGCTATACTATTGACAATAAGTAATTGAGAAACCTAATACGCAAAGTATTTTTTAAAATCTCTGTATAAATTTAAATGTAGCAGCCGTTTATTTATGGGTCGTAATTAACGCCCGGTAGTTTAATGCGGTTTGCAGATTAAAAAAATACTAAATGCTTGATAAAAAAATAAAAATGCTGTATAAAATAATAGGAAAAGCCTTATATATTTTTTATAAAATCACAATATAAAATATACAATTTGCACGCTAAGTTCTGGTCGGTATTTTAATCAAATGTGCACTAAAAAAATATATAAATGCTCGATGATTTACGTTCACTATTGAATGAAATTTAACCTAACCTAACCTAACCTAACCTTTAAGGGATGTCGCTGGCGCCCTATTGGGGCTGGGGCTTCACATTTCACAGCTCACATTTCAAAAATCACAGTTCACATTTCACAAATCACATTTTTACAAATCACCTTTCACAAATCGCACTTCACAAAACCCCCACCCACTGCTCACTGGTCACCATTCACTCTTCGCAGTTCACGGTCCGCACTTCACAGCTCACCCCTCACCGATCACTAGGCACAATATTATAGTTCACTCTAGTCTCCTTCATCTTGCTGCTGTCTTCTTTCCTCTTTCTCTTTTGTGCTGATGATTGCTTTCATGGTTTTGGCGATATCGTTCCAATTATCGTTGCTCCTTAGCATGAGCGCCACTATATTTCTTTTTGTTATTGCTTCTCCCAATCGTATCACTAATTCTATTCTCTTTTTTGACCATCTGGGGCAGTGGAAAGCCTCTGATTCTTGGATCTTGAAGAGCTTGGGATATGCTGCAAAGCAGCCATGTCCGCTCAGGATCTGTGTGACATGGTATGTTACCTCCCCATGTTTCTTATTTAACCATGGTCTTATATCCGGGCTCAGTTGTTTGGTCCATTCAGCCTTATTTTGACCTGCTTCCCATTTCTCCTGCCATTTCCTCCTTGTCCCGGCCTTAATTTCAGGCATAGTCTGTCCGCCTTCACTACTGTACGTTCGGCATCTTTCCTCTACCATCAATTCCACTGGTGGGACCCCAGCAATAACTTGTAGCACTTCCTTTGCTGCCGTCCTATATGCGCTGCATATTCTTAACAGTGTTTTCCGCTGTACGCTCTCCAAAATTTTCCTATACTTAGTGTGTCGAATTGCCTCACTCCATATAGGTGCTCCGTACAGCATTACGGAGTAAACCACGGACGCTAAAATTCTTCTTCTGCTGCTTCTAGCCCCTTCTACATTGGGCATAATTCTCGTCAATTGGGTGGCTATGACTTCCGCCTTCCTGGCTATACTCTCAACATGTGCAGTCATTCTCATGTTATGGTCGAACTCTACTCCCAGGTATTTAAGGACCTTCATTGTTGTGATTATTTCACCGTCGACTTCAATTGTTATCTCCCTCAACTTTCTCCTGCCTACTAACAGTACACTTTCAAACCTTACCTAACCTAACCTAACCTAACCTAACCTAACCTAATCTAACCTAACCTAACCTAACCTAATCTTTTATTTTAAGGAACGTTGTCAGTTGTAAAAACTGATCAAGTGGCTCCTATGGGACACCCTCCTCGACTCTAAGCCCTCCCTGGAACTGCTTTTGCATTACCTCAGGAAGGGTGTCGGTTCTCAGGTTCTGTTTAATTTATTTGTTGATCTATGTACATGTCTTACAATTCAAATTTACACATTATTGTATGTCTAACTTCGCTTATTTTAGGTATAAGGTCGCTTGCGAGCTTCCATTTTTTTAGTCACTTAAATACGTCTGCTATTTTTTGACTTAGTATTTTCCTCGCATATTTTCTATCTCGTTCCATTGCTCCACTTTTTCTAGCATGATTTCCACTAGATTATCTTCATTGATGCTTCATCCAACTCGATGGCTAGTTTGTTCTCTTATATCCTCCCATTTCTCGCATTTGAAGAGAGTGTGCATCGTCTTTATTGCTATTGCAGTACCTGCAGCTTTCGTTATCTGTCTTCCCAATTTTCTTCAGGTAGGTCATGTAACTCCCGTGTCCAGAGAGCATTTGTGTTATATAGTAGTGTATATTTCCGAAGTTTCGTGCTTACCATTTCGGTAGATCTTTTATGAGGGTTTTGGGTCACGTCCCTTTTTGGGCATTCGCTTCACACCTCCTTCCCCATTTCATCACCGTTTCCTCCCTGATAGCTCTTTTCTGTTGCTTGCTAGGCTTATAACTCCTGCTCTTCTCTTCTACCAGAAGATCAATTGATAGCATGGCCGCAATCGCGAATACTGCCTCGTTGGATATTGTTTTGTATGCACTTGACATACAGATGGCGAGCTTTCTTTGCTCTTTTATGATCATCTGCCTATATTTGGCCGTCCTTATGCCCTTTTCCCAGATTTAGGCTCCGTATAGTATAATAGAGTCCGCCACTGCACAGTACATCTTCCTTTTACTCTGGCTAGACCTTTCCACTCTCGGCATTATTCGCGTCAGAGCAGCGATACTTTTCCCTACTTTACTTACGACATGTAGTATGTGTCTCTTCATCTGGCAATTCTGATCGAAAACCACTCCTAAATACTTCAAGTATTTTTTATTTCTTATTGTCTGCTCCTCCATATCTATTTCTAGTTTGTTTAATTTCCGTCCTCCGTTTAGTATTACCATTTCCATTTTTTCTAACCTAAC